>WAAE01010104.1:0-15549 GCA_013400495.1 Nicator chloris
GCCCCTCCTTCTCCACTGACCTTATTGTTGCCAGTTGTTTTCCCTCATATATTCTCAACCTCCTCCTCTTTTCCTTCTAGAATTAAAACTGTAGCACTACTTTTCTTTTACCTTCTTCCTAAATATGTTATCATAGGGGTGTTGCCATCATCTCTCACTGGCCCAGCTTTGGCCAGCAGCACGTCCCTCTTCAGAGCCATCAGAGATTGGCTCTGCCAGACCTGGTGGAAGCTTCCAGAAGGCACCTCTGTGGCCCCCCTACCAAAAAACAGAGGCTGTGCAAATCCAACACAGGAAAGTTACAGAAAAAGTGAGATATTAGAAACTGAAGATGATATGGATTTTTATAAACTGTAGATTTCATGATTCACATTTTGAAGAAAATTTCTGATGCATATTCCCAAATATCAACATTTTGAAAATGTGACTATCAGAGGTGATAGAAATAATTTGATTGGAAATCTTTCACTGTGAGAATTAATATGAGAATTACTCTTTACGGAACAATAGTGATTTTTTTTTTTGCATTTGGAAAATTAAAAGAAAAAACAAAACAAACCTAAACTATTTTTTTCCTGATTTTCTTAACTCAGTAAAATAACCCCAATAAATTTATAAGAAATCAGTACAGATTGTACAGGCTTTTATCCCCATTTTCATTCCTTTTCTTTCCTATAATTTTACATTCTCACATTTCAAAACTTTTATGATTACAGAAACTTTTGCATGGCAGAAGAAAAGTGTGTTAATAATATAGATAGACTTTCAAAATCATATCTTTAGTAGTACCTTTTGATGTAGCCTAAATTATTTGGTACACATAAAGGAGCTGGTCATAAAACAACTATGTGTTCCCTCTCACTCTCTGTGTGTGCTTATAATGAATATTTAATTGCTGAATATTATTTTTTCGAATCAGTCCAAATATTTGATAGTCTCACATGAATATATATTATATATTTTTTTTTCTTTTTGTTCTTACTTTTTCCCACAGTGAAAAGGCTTAGCATAATTTGATGCCCCAGGGTATTTTCCATATTCATTTAAAACCAGGTTAGCACTAAAGTCAGAAAGACACCTCATGTCAGTGAGGTTTGTTTGCAGCAAGCTGCAATCAGATGTAGAAAATGTGCAACCACTGATGTCCACAAATGACAGTTCTGTTCTTTCAGCATAACAGAGCTATGTACAATAAAATCAAGTACTGCCTTTGCGAAGTCAGAACTATGTTGAAAGTCTAGTTCAAAGGAGCAAATTCTCACCTGTTTCTACCTTGACAAACTAAGGATAAATGAATCATGCCTTTATGCTTCATGTAGTGCAATTGTTCAGCAACACATACATTCAAACAGAGAGTCGTAAACACGCTTTGCCTTCTTGGAAGTAATTTCATAATCAATATTTCTCTCCAAAAGAAAAAAAAAAGAAAAAAAACAGCGTGACAAATATTAGTCATATTTTAAAATTAATTCAGTGGAGTTGTTCAATTATTTTGATGATATGAACCTGTGCAGAAAAGGACATAAAATAATGCAAAACAGACACTTGTCACTAGAATGAAGGCACAATAGAATAAATAGCACCACTCCTGGATTGCAGTCTCAGCAGTGCCATGTTCACTGATACAAGAAACTAGAGCAACATGACAGGTTTAAATGCTAGCAAGGTTCTGCCCTGTTAATTTCTTAGCAAGCGTCGTTTGGTGAAAGGGGATCTTCAGCTAACAGTACCAGTGGCTCCTGCTCTCCATTAGGGTCCCTGAAAGCGGGAAGGATTCACATACCTTTCCTTATTCGCCCCTCTCTGGGTCTCCTGAAGGAGTGCCAGGGACTGGAATAATCAGCCCGTCTCCAGGTCTGTAATCCTTGTGCCGCTAGATGTCCCTGCACACCAAATGTTAGGAAAGTCTCCCTGGAGTACCCTGACTCCTTTAGAGGCAGAGCAGCAGCCACAGGGCAAGCGAGCATGGCCATAAAATTTGATTGTGCAGAGCTTGACCGTTATTTTTTTTAGACAATAATTGCAGTAACTAGAAACAATGCTGAAGATTATCCACCCTGCACCAAACATTATTATTCATTGACATAAATGTAAGGTCTGTGGCATGGTACTGACAGTCAGCATCATTTAATTTAAGTAATGTCTTCCCTCACAAGGGTAAAAATGACGTATTGAAATCGGCCTGTAATGCCTGGTCATTCAATAAACTTGAAATGCCCTTGGTGCTCTGTGTGGAAGGGCAGATTTAAAGCAGCAATCTTTGAAAAAATTTCAGAAAATAGATATAATACTACTATAATTAAAGCAAACATTTGCATATACAGATTTGAATACAATAAAATAAGTATTTTTAAATAACTGGAACATGATGTATATATAACAAAAATATCTTTTCTAAATTACACTCACTTTGTTCCAAAAATTCTCCTTGATTAATTAGGATTTTTAATGGTTAAAATATATTGAATGTTTGCAAAATAATTTGTACAGTAGCATGTTTTAGGGATATTTATGTTTGAGCAGCACTAGAAAGCTGATGTACAGCAATTATTTTGTTATCTCCTGGAGGAACTAAACTTGGCAAGAAAATCCTTACATAAAACCAAACATATCAGATGTCTGTTTGTTGTGGGTATAATTTTGTTTGTTTTCTTGGAGAAAGCATTTAGGTTTTGCTCTTTCCTTTCATAACAGTAGAATATTTCTTTGAATAACATGCTTCCTGTAGACTCCTGCTTCAGAAATCCAGCTTCAGGAAAAAAAGGTGGGTCACATCCTCTGGCAATTTAAAATACAGGTTTTTTCCACCAAGACTTCAAAGTTTGAATTATATTCCATACATGGAGAAAATAGCTGAAGAGTAAAATAACTATCATTAAGTTCATACCAATGGAAGGAGACATCTTTTTTGTCTTTTTTTTTTTTTTTAAATGGAACTAAATCAGTACTTGACTTTGGTTTTCTGGTAGTATGCTTTTTCAGTTCATTCAGTTTTTGCAAATCCTTATTTCGGCCTGTTGGAAGTAGAGAAGCAGCAAATGATCAATGCTGTTTCCCCTACTGTGGAAATTGGTGCTGTATGTAGCAAGTTCTCTTCCCTAAAAATGGAATCTGTGGAGGATTCAGAAGCATCTGGATGAAGAATATCCCTCCCCTCCCACCTTTCCTATTTTATAAAAAAGTGACAATCTCTAGGTTTACCCTGACCCTGACATCTTTCCTTTCTGTTATATGATCTTGGTTGTTTGGTTGTTAGGTGTTGATTGGTTTGGTTGGCTGGGGTTTTTGGGCCAGCAGATGGGGATGTTTAGGGGGTATTTTTCTTAATTTAAATTTTTTTTTTTTAAGTTTTTGTTGGAAATATTCTCCCTTTTCCCCTCAGGGCTAGCAAGATTTCACTGAAACCTTTTTAAGCCTGAACTACAAAAATGCAAAGCTACCTCACAGACTAAAATTATGGCAAACACACTTGGGAAGTATCACTATATACTTTTTTTGTTAGGTTGGTTGGTTCAGTTTTTGTTGTTTTTGTTTTTTGTTCAGAGCATTCTTTTTGCACAGACCTCCTCTATCTGAAAGATTGTCTTGGTTTGAAAGACAGGTGTCTGCTGGGGAGAGCAGGGCTTCCCTTGGAATGGACAAATCAAACCCCCTTCTTTCTAGATTATCGCAATTTTGAAAATTAAGGGAGCTCTCAGGCAAAGATATTGAGGGTAGGAATGGCAGTTCTTTATTAATATATATAACAAAACAAACCAAACAACAACTACTACTGCATTAACAATAAAACAGAACCAGGAACCTCGAGAGCTCTGCCTTACAGAGCCCAGGGAAAGTCTGATCTCGGTGTTTTTCTGGAGAGCAGAGTTGGAACAGTGGGAAATCCCGGATAGTGGACAAGACGAAATCGGAAGTCCTGCGGTGTTATCTGGAATGGCGAGGTGTCCCCGCAGGGCAGGGGGGTGCGGGACCACACCGCAGCAGAAGGAAAGAAGCAGAGCCAANGCAGAGCCAATGAAGCGGAGCAGTGGCGACAGGACAGGGCCGGCAGGAGCAAGAGATGAGCTGCAAGGTCCTGGGCACAGGGGCAGAAGCTTCCCTAGGTCGGTATCGGTGGTGACTCTGAAATCCTCTCGCATCAAGCAAAAGCAGCCTTGCCGTCCTCTGTCTTTCCGAGGGCCAGAGATGCACTGCCTATACCCAGCCCGTTGGTTCCTTGCCCCCAAAACCCGCACTATCTTCCCCCTCCCAACTTTTGGCTGCTTCTTTTGTTTTGGCCAAATACTCATAAGTACTCAGTCTTTTAGCAACTTATGGGAAAGAATTCTATATTAAAAAAAAAGGAAATAAATCTAACCCCCAACAAAGATTCATGTGTGGATGTAACTGTCATGATTTTATTGTTTGCCTTGTTGTAGATGGAACTCTACAGACTGTGCACACAGAAACTTAGTGTTACACTCAAGTGTTGAAGTATGGAGATATTTCTACTATTTTGCAGTGGGAAAGCAGACCAAGGCATTGATTGCTCTGGAGAAAAACTCCAGTGAATGTGCAACAGACAGAGATCGCCCACAGGGAGAGAATTTTCAAAGTAATTGTTTTCCACTAATAAATTCCTTGTTTGGCTGTAGAAGGAATGAATAGCTTTGTTTTAGCAAGGAACACATGACACATGGATTTCTGTGTAACAACCTAATACACTGTTGCTAGACTGCCAAGTTGTCTGCTCAGTTTTGTTTTAAAGAAAGTTATACACAAGTAACAACAGTGCTATATTTATAGCTAATCCACAGTACACTGTTTTTTGCGAGGCTTTATTCTAGTCACTGCATCCTGTGTGAACAGCAGGAATTGCAGAGAGATCAAATGAACGCATGACTCTGGGTTGGGATCCCCACTGATGTGTGTACCACTAACTCAAGCAGCCAAATATGTGACAGCATATGAGGCAGGAGATTCTAAGAGTATAAATCCCCTGCTTCTTCCTTATCCTTTTGCTCAAACAGCAGAAGTAGTAATTCAGGAATAAGTACAGATTTATACAATATTGCATTTGTCAGACATTTTTTCATAGACATTCCCGAAGAACCTAGTGCATGACAAATTTTGCTATTACTTGTGTCAATTATTTACATTTTTTCTAAGAGATATTTTTGATTTGTTTTAATGTTCTATTGGATAAACAGGGAAATATATTGGAGCTGTACTGTAGAAATATAACCCAAGTGTGTTTGAGGCAAAATATTCTCGGCTTTAAAATGGAGTTTAGGCTAAACTCTATGTTTGAGATAATCTTAGCCAAGCCTCAGAAATAGAAGAATTTAAGTAAAACCTTCATGGAATTACATTAAGTATCAATTTGTAGCTGTTGTCAGGTGGTCACTTTTGCAGGGAACACAATAACCACCCAGCCAAATACAGGAACACTAAGCAGACCAGCAAGTAAAAGTATATAGATGAAACTTAAGAATTAATTTTGTGTTAGAAAGGTATAATTATCTACCCCAAATCTGGCTAGTAACTAGGCACTAACATTACTAATTTTGTGAAAGTGCCTGAAAATGTTCAATATCAAAATGATGAAGACATTAATTTCCCATCTCATACAGAAAATGTCACTTCCAGCAGCACAGCAGAAAATGATTGATGATTACTTGCTAAATAGAAATATTCCCACATCCTGAACCTCTAGAGTCACTTTTTATGAGTTCCACAATTACTTTAGGAGACAACCATCTCAACTTCCTTGTAGAAGAGAAAGATACTTCTTGGTCTGATTGAAAAACAGGTGTTTAATAAAGAAGTTAAAAGGTATCACAAACAGTGCTCTTCTCTCTTAAAAACCATTCTGGCTACAAGGGAAGAAGAAAGTTTAAAATAGCTTTAACTGGGGTTATGGGTCACCATAGCAGTGACCGTAACAGTAGGAATGGAATCTTTAGACTCTCATGATATTCTAAAATGAAATTCTCTGCAGTGACATATTGCTACAAAAGAAAGGCTTCAGTAAAGGCATAAGACTATTGAAAACGGTTGCAGAAAGCAGAAACCCAAACATACTCAAAGAGGAACAGGCTTGGAAAGAAAAAAAAAGCTTCTCTTTTCTATCAAGCACTTTGTTATACAGAGTGACTCATATTTGGATTTTTTTTTTTTTTTAAGAAGCATAAAAATGGAGAATATAAGTCACTAGCTTCGAATAGTTCAACTTGCCATGAAGTCTGACCTTGTGGCCTCTCAGAGGTTAAGCAGCTCTGGAAGTTGTGACTAGTTCCTCATGAGTTGTACCAGCAAATGCCATCATACCTACTTTTCATTTTCTTATTATTATTTTGATATTGACCCTTAAAACAGGGTAGAAACAAGCACACTGAATTCTAAGGCAGACTCCACTAGAGATGACTGTGTTAGCAGTAAGTCATAGACTTTGAAATTATTTTTGCACATTGAACATACACAGGAAACTCATCTGGAAAAGCGACATCTATAAAAGAGGATTTCTTTTTCTTAACCTTTTTTGGCAGACAGTGATGGTAAAAGTATAATGGAAAAGTATTACAAAATTGATTCGTGACAGATAATTGCTTATAAAAATACAGACGTGGAAAGCCAGGAATTTCAGTATGCCCAAAGTTTGGAGCTCCAGGGAGTTTTACTTTCCTGAATTGGAAACCTGTGTGGAATACCATCTCAAGAAAGGTCATTCAGGTCTCTAGACTTTCCTTGTCAAAGAATATGAAGCCCTTGGACTCCTGGCAGGAAAGGGAAATACCAAAGCTTTAGGATTTTCCTGGGTCAGCATTCCCTGGAGGAATTCAAAGTGTCTCCAAATCACTCACTTCAAATACGGTCAGAGACCTTTGCTAATCTTCCTCCCACATGCTTACGTATGCATCTGAAGAATCACAACGTATTGCTGTTTTGCTTTATTGAGAGCTCAGGGAGAGAGAGATTGTTTGAGTTTTACTGGGTTAAGGGGCCAGGAGAAATGTCTCTTGACAGTCGTTAGCTATCCACCTGCACACCAAGGACATGTGCCTTGTACTGTCCAAAGGGCCAATGTATTAGGTGTCTTTGGGGGTTACTCTTTAACCTCAGTTTCTACTAATCTAGCTCATGTACTTTTAATTCTCCTTTTGGTCTGCTTTGTAGACCAATAAAAATGAAATTAACACTATTCCTCTAATTTATTATTGTTTTATTTGTAAAAAGAATTTAGGAAACATATGTCTCTATCCTTGATTATGGCAAAATTATTTTCCTTAAATGTTCTGTGGCTAAAGAGGAAGACACCATTTTAATGAATTCTTAAAGAAGCTTTTTCTAATGGATTTTTTTCAGTCAGATTGTCTTCCCTCTTTTTCCATGGATTATTCTACAGTATCCTCACAGTGACAGAAAAATAATGATCTATTACACTGGCATGTAATCAGCATGGTGTTTCTCCAGCAATACATTAGATCAAATCATCAACATAGCAGTATTACAGCAGTATCATTTTGACAATGATTTAAACTAACATATCATCAGTGCTACTGTACATCACTTCAGAGACAGAGCATGTTAGTGCCTCATCAGATTGATGTTGCTGAAGCAAAGAGCATTAGCATAATGCAGGGGTGATGTAAGTACGATAGGTAAGCTTTCCACCGCTGCTGTAATATTAAGTATTAGCATAATGCAGGGATGATGTAAGTATGCTAAGTCCATTTTTCCTCTTAATCATTTTTCCAATTAATTTATCTGTGGAAAGTCCATATATATTCACTTTACGTGTGAAGGTCAGAGTGTGCTACTCTGATGCTTATAACTAATTTAATTAGGACAATCAAGCTTGCTATTTGCATTGCTTAAGTGAATGAAAATTTTGCTGCTGACTTAAAAGAAACAAGATAAAATTTCATTTGAGAAACAGTCCTGCTCATTATAAGAAACTTTGATGCTGAGAGAAAAACCAACATAATACATTGACTGGAAATTCAGGCAGGTGTCTTTGCCTCCTGGTGGTTACCTATGTGATTCTTATGTTTATGATTGGTTACAACAGCAAGATGACTGAGTGATTTTGTGCAAATCACTTCTCACTGAGAGTCTATCCTTCCTGTAGCACCTGTTCTTTTTGTTGATTAAAACACTTGTGCTGTTGATTGTTTATCACTAGTATTAATATAATGTGTAGCACACCAGAATGGCAATCTGGTTACTACAGCCTTCTAAGTGGTTTTTGATTAGTCTTTATTAAAGGTTTAATAAAATGATCCAGAATAGGAAAAAAAAATCTAGTTTGCACAGTTTTGGGTGGGGTTTTTTTGTTGTCTACAGAAGAAAATTATTATTAATCAAAAGCAGGATCAAAGAAAAGTATTGACACCAGATTTTTGTTAACAGCCACAACAGCAAAAGTTTCTATTTCTCTCAAAACTGGATTCCTGAAAAAGCTTGACCACCTTGATCTCTTCATTGCTGTGGGGTGGAAGGTGGGGGCACGTGGTCAGACACAAAGATTCCGAATTTATTCCTAGCTTGAATACATTGTTTCTGGATCTTTGTTCTCCTCCCTGTACTGGGAAAGACATGGTCTGTGCCCTTTTCTCTCATTGGGTGGATGAGACCAGTTGGGCTCTGAGACTCTTACTTTGCTTGAAATATAAGACAAAAATACAAAGTGAAAATATGGTGGGTTTGAATAAAGGTATTAACAAAAACTATCCCTCAGTTTTTTTAGACTATGGTAAGGATGGCTGGATTATTTCCAAGGCATAGATTTTTTTTTTCAAGTCATTCAAACCTGCATCAAAACATCCACATTGTTTACACCACAGTTCACGACCATCCACAATAATTGCAGAAAAATTGTTTCTTTGTAAACCATTTATGCACAAGATTTACTCTCTGAAATTTATGAAAGAGCTTAAGCAACTTAGACTGAACAAGGTGTTTGGCCAGTTTGTCTATATTATGGTTTTTGCCAAGAAATGTTAGACCAGATGATCCTGAATTTCCCTTCCCACCTGGTATTCCATGGTTGAACAGATTGTGGAAAGGATTTACAGGGCAAAGACAGTTAGGGTAGAAGTGCCTGAGAAATGTGATTTATAACAGGTTTCTGTGACTCAGCACATCAGTTTATTATGTGATAAGTATTACACATACAGCCCAGTATATTCCCCCTTCCTCGGCTGTTCAGCAACTAAATTCCAGAGCAACTTTTCATCAGGCTGGTTGCAGGCCTGCACTGGAAATCAGTTCCCAGGAAACCATTATCATTCCAAGTCACTGAGCAGCAGGACAATTCTCAGCCTTCCCATGAAACACTACAAGTGATTTAATGTTTTAATTCTAAGAGGTTTTGTTCTGGTTAAGCAGTCTGTGAGTGCTGTGTCACCTACCTCACTACCCTGGACAGATTTAACAAGACTCCCCTGTCTGGTCCATAACCAATCAAGTCTGCTTGTAATTTGACCTGCTAAATGATTATGCTCTGCATTCTGATTTAGTTGCAGTTAAGCAAGCTGCAGGATTTATCATTTTACTTCTTTCTCACACAGTCTTCTCTCCATATTCACCTGAAGGGAAATTCATTGCTATTTTTAGACTCTGTGTTGAAGCTTCTTATTAACAGAAAGTGAGATAATTGTTCTAGCATCAGCTTTCAAATATTGACCCTAGAAATTATTTTGTCTGTTAGATTAAACTCACAGTTTCCTACATATGCAATTAGAGAAAGTTTGATTCATTTACATTCTGTTCAAAAATCTAATTCCCTTGAGCTTCTTGAAATTCTTACTTCAATAAATATTCTTCTTCTCTTAACTTACTCATGCTAGAGAGAAAATATATGTGTTTGTATATATGTTGTGGTTTTGGCTGAGGTGGAGTTGGTTTTCTTCATGGTGTCCAGTGTGAGGTTTGTGCTGAAAACAGGGTTGATAACATAGAGATGTTCTTGTAATTGCTGAGTAGGTCATAAACAGAGTCAAGGTCTTCTCTTCTTTTGCATGGCCAGGCTGATGAGGAGACTGAGCGTGCATGGCAGGTTGGGAGGGACACAGCTGGGACAGGTGACCCAACTGACCACAGGGTTATTCCATCCCACACGACATCATACTCAGGATAGAAAATGAGGGAAGAAGGAGCAAGGGAGGGATGTTTGGAATGACATTTATCTTCTCAGATAGTTACTGAGCATGATGAGGCCCTGCTCTCCTGGAGGTGGCTGGACATCTGCCTGACTGTGGGAAGCAGTGCTTTACTTTGCTAGTGTACATGGACTTTTTTTTCCCCTATTAAACTGCTATTACCTCAACCTATGAGTTTTCCAGCTTTTAATCATCCTCTTCTCCCCCTGATCCCACTGATGGCAGAGTGAGCATGTGACTGTGTGGGGCTCAGCTCTTGCTGGGATTAAACCACCACAATATATTACATATATAAAAATATTTAGATATGTATTACCAGAGATGAGGAGACAAAGAGCAGTGGAAGGTCAAATAGATGGTCCTATGCTCTCTGTCCTGCTTTGTAATTTTAAGCAGCTTGCACAGGACCCATGTCCTTTCCTCTCCTTTTATGACTTTACTCCGTCTTGTCTGAAAGAACCCTATGGATCCATGCATCTGAACTTCCTCTTGTCAGCTCATAACAAGAACAGAGAATGCTCTGGCATGCAAGAATTTCAGAATGCCTCTAGATTTCACTTAGCATTTCCAGACAAATTTTTGGTAGAACAACAAAGAAGCAGTAAGCAGACTGTTGAGATTTCAGTTAAGGTGACTCCTAACCATACTTACCTGCTGAAAATAGTACATCTGCTCTCATTTAAAATAAAAAAATAGATTCTTCATTTACCTCTTACCTCCTATAGAGCTCTGAAATCTCCTATCTATCTACCTTTTACCTCCTATAGAGCTCTGGAGGAACAGGTAGCTTCCACACTTTTCATTTATTAAGGAGGCTTCTCTGTGTCTGTGTTGATTATTAAAGCTCACATTGACAAGAAAGGCTGCTGTGATGCAGAGTAATTACAGGGTATGTTTTAAAGAACCTTTCTCATATACCTAATTTCTTAGTTATCATTATCGTGTCATCTGTCATTTGCAGCCAATCTGCTGTAGGTAACTGACTCAAGGAAAGAGTGCATCTTAATTTGTCAAAAGCAATTAAAATAATTCACTACACTGGAATATGTGTGCTACCTGTGCACAGCTCAAGAATAATCCTGTAGGTGAGAAGATTCTATTATCCCTTCAATTATGATTTTGAGTTATGTGTACTCATTCTTTGTAGCTATTCAAAGAAATTTACAGAGCCTTTACAAATTTAAAATCCAGGCCCCTTGAACTTCTGCCAAACTTTACTTATGTTCTGCATCTGAAAGCGTCAGACAAATGAACAGCAAAATTGCAACGGGTCAGCTGTGGAGTTCTATGAAGCGTGGACTTCTGTTTCCTGTTTTACATCCTTTGTTTTTGATGGAATAGTGGGTTTTGTTTGGATGTGTATTTTAACTCTGCTCATCCACCACTATAACTACTGGAAGTCCATTGATATTCCCTGTAGTCTGCAGCCTACAGTCACTGACCCTCTTATGAATTCTGCTGCTGATAGCAGAAAGTGAAGAACTAGTTAGTCAACAAAACTCTAATGCAACTAATTATTGATCAAGAGCTATTCCAATACCTGAGATATATCTCAGAATATGTGTAATGACTCTGTAATTTAATCAGAGAAATCCTCTAAAATATAGAAAACTTGGATTGTTTTCAACTCCCATAGGCCCAGTACCACAGAAGTAGAGATGCATACATGACCAGAGAGGAGGCATTGGTATTTCTGGGTTATGACTGCTCTCTCTCAGGTTGGTCCTTCTCATTTGTTTATCAAACAAAATTTCTAGTTCTTTGATTTTTGTGTCAACTCATTTGGTTATCACAGCTCTTTAGTAGATATTAGCTAGATGAATCACCACCTCAAGAAGCTAGTGAACAGCTATAGATACAACTGACAGAACATGCACAAGTAATGCTTATTTTACCATTAAAATTAAAGCAGCTGAATTAAAGCAGCTGAAGAAAACAGATAACTGTCACGAACATAATATAGACTTATCCCCAGACCTGCAATCCCCTGACTGTAATCTGTGAAGGTGTAACTTCATTAAAAACCACCAACAGGTCTCTAGGTGCTAATTTCATTCTTTGTTCAGTTGCCCTCCCCTCCTTTAAAATTGCAACATATCCTATTGACTATTACTTTTCTGTGCATTGGATATATTCTATGGCAGGCATAGCAAATATTTGCTGACACACAAATTTTGATTAAGGTGGCAGTGCCAGTAGTTTATTTGCCATCTCTCAAAATTTTCGATCTTAATTTCATGTTTTTGTAACATTACTTCCCTAAATATTGATAGACATGACATGCTGCCAGCACCGACTGCATTGACAAATGCTCATTTTCTTGAGTGGTGTCCCCCTTGTTGAGTAGAAATCATGCTTCTCTCATTTATCTATCATGAGGTATATTATTTTCTTCACACTTAGGGTGCTACTAAACTTGATTTTGAGTAGCTGTATTCTCAAGTGGTTGCAAAAAATAAATTGCAAGCATCTAGCCTTTTTCTCCAAAGCTCCTATCTATCAATATTCTTTATGCCTTTATCTAGTCTATTGCCTTATTTAAAAGGTGGGCTGCTGAAGAAGATAAGTTAGGACTCTTGATTGTAGAGTATTTAGCACCTTGCAGGCACCCAGCTGTCTTTCTCCACATAATCTGACCTACGAGCTTGATTTTGAATGTAAAATCAATTTCTTCCAAAGGCCAAATAGAATTTGAAATATTACACACAAAATAATATAATTGCATTTACCAAGAGCAGTGTTATTTGAAAATCTAAATGAAGAATTTTATATCCAAATGAAAGTGAAATAGAAATATTTTATACCTAACCTCCAGCATATTTATTGCTTTGTGAACATCTTCTACTATGATTAACATTTTGTTGGTTGATAAAAACCTTATCTGTTTCAAATAGGCAATCACTCTTGAAGAGATTAGCAGAATATTCCAGTCACATGAGTAAACCATTTGGTCTTATCTAATAAGTTATATATTTGACATAGATAATGCTCTTTAGGGTCTATGCAGAAGTATGGTTGGCCTGAATATTTAATTCCCTTTTAACTTCATTGAGCAAAAGCTCGATCAAGAAAAAGATAAATTCTTCTTCCAGTCACTGTACAGAGTACTTTTACTGTGCCACACATGGACTCATTAATTAATGACATATTTTAAAGTGTCCTTTAGTCCTCTGCCATGACAGTTATCCTGCTGAGTTATGGTTCTCAGGTACCAGGGGAAGGCAACTGGAGGCTGCTGCCAGGAAATGTGTCTACAGAGTCTTGGAAATTAGTGAAGCTTCCCTTGCATAGGCACATCATCTGGAAAAGTAAAGCTGTTAATAATTTATCAACTGTGAAGTGGAATGAAAGCATATTTATTATCCTCAATATGATTTTGTAATTTTTTCCCTAAATATTTGCATAATGCTCTACAGATACAACAGGACTCTTAGGTGATTGACTTTGTGTGTGCGCACAATCTGTCACTGGAAAGTTGTTTCAGCTGATGTTCAGTCAGATAGGCCTATATTTGCTGCCTCTAATGCTTCTACAGGACAGTGAAATCATAAACAACATCTGAGATGAGGACTTGAGAAATATAGTTTCACTGCCTTTCAGATACTTCAGCTCCAAATGATCCCATTAATTTCTTTGGACTAAAACACACAGTACATCTTAAAGCAGTTTTATTTGATTGGGTGGTCTCTTGAGCAGGGGGCTCTGGAATAGATATAGGTCAGATACTTCAGTTAAATTAGCAAAGCTCCATTACACTATTGCACTAGTCAGACACATTGAAGTCACTGATGATTTATGAACTCTAATGAACCAAGCCTTTCATAAAGGTTCTGCTGTGGTACTTCAGATCTGATCCATGAAGGAATTCCCTGCTTCAGAAAAGGATTTAGGAAGTGCACCTAATAAAATTTATATTTCTTGTATATATGTGAATCTTATGGCTTTAAGACAACAGAGTATCATAATTTATGTCTCTGTTCTGTAATGCTGTACATAGTAGACGGGATTTACAGCAAATCTTAGAACTGATAATGGACTTAGATGTAGAAAGCCAAATATAACTGTTGCTGCTCCCTGAACATCACCAAACACATAGCCAAAGATCTGTCTCTAGAAATGGAGCTGTTACTCATTAATATATTGTTCTCTCTATCTGTTCTAATTATGTAGAGAAATGATTCATAACAACAAAAGATTGTGCTGTACTGTATGCAAGGATTTTCACAGAGGTGATTTTTGAAGAATGCAGTAAATCATACCCCTCCCCACTTCCCACTTCATCATAGGTGGAAAGGAAACATATCATTTTAATTGTGTAATATACTATTAGTCTTAAAAAAACCCCAAATTTCTTCTGGTTTAGGTCTGTTATCCAGTTCCCCAGAGATTTTTTTTTTTAACGGTGTTTTTCATTTTATATGGCAGATTTGCACTTGGGGGATAGACAACCTTCAAAGAACTCCCAAAAGGGATAAATTGATTGTTTCAGTATGCATCAAATAGAGATGATTCAAAGATGCTCTTTGGGATCCTTTCTGTAGAAGAGTCTTCTGTGGGAGTGTCACAGAAGTTCACATCATGAACTACTGGTGGTTGATACTGGCAGCACTCTGTTATAGCCATTGCAATGAAAATCACAAAGGGAATGTAGAAGTTATTTTACCACCCCTGCTGAGCTCAAGTTTGAGGTTCCCTGCTTTAGAAGCAATCTGTTTCCCCCTCCACTTGATTTTCCTTCCAACACTTGAAGGGAACTTACAGGAAAGATGGGGCAAGGCTATTTACAATGGCATGTAGTGACAGGACAAGAGGGAATGAGTTTAAGTTGAAAGAGATTGAGTTTAGTTTAGATATTAGGAAAAATATCTTTATTATGAGGGTGGTGAGGAACTGGAATGGTTTGCCAGAGAAATTATGGATATCCATCCCTGAAAGTTTTTAGAGATTGGGCTGGATGGGGTTTTGAGCGCCCTGGTCTAAATGAAGATGTCCCTGCCCAGAACAGGAGTGTTGAAACAAGATAATTCAAGATAATAACATTCAAGGTCCTTTCCAAGCCAAACCGTTGTACAATTCTTTGAGTGTCCCAATATCTGACTCAATCACCCAGTGAGCAGGCTTGGGGTGCACAAGAGTCTGGGAGGGGACCTGGCCAAGACAGCTGATATGAGATGATCAATGGGATATGTCCTACTCTATGATGTGCACAACAGTAAAAGCTGCAGGAAAAGGAGGAGAAAGGAGGAATGTTCGTGGCTGTGGTGTTTGTTTTCTCAAGGAATCATTAAGCATGATGCAGCCCCACTTTCCTGGAAGTGCTGGTATCTGCCTGCCAATAACAAGCAATGAATTAATTCCTTGCTTTACCTTTCTTGTGCGTGAAGTTTTTGTTTTATCTATTAAAATG
>WAAE01010107.1:9152-82760 GCA_013400495.1 Nicator chloris
GACCAGGTGGGCGAGGGGAGCCTCGGCCTTCCCCGCGGGGCTCTGCCCGCGGCCGGCGCCCGACCCTCGCGGCGGCCGGGGGGGCGCGGGGCTGCCCCTTGGTGCGCCCCCACCGCGCTCAGCGCCGCGGTTTTATTTATAGCAGGTCTGGTGAGCGGCGGGGCTGGAGCCCGGAACGCTGCTGAGGGAGCCCTGGTGAGCACGGAGCGCTGCTGGAGCCCGCGGGGATGGCGGTGGCCGGCAGGTGAACAGCGCCAGCGCCGCAGCGGGGAGCGGGCGCTCGGGGGGCGGGTTGGCTCACAGGTAGGTATGCGGCGGCCGCTGCTGCTCAAACGGGCTTTTAATTGCGTATTTTTAAAAGTTCATCTTTTGTGCGTACCGGTGCAGCCAAGGTCACCTTGAGCACGAGGGGGATGCATTTCTGTTCCAGTGTTTGAGGTTTCCAGGCATTTTTTTTGTATTTATTGGGAGGGTTAGATAGTAATTTGCCTGAGGACTGATTTAAATAAAAGGCGGATTGAATGTAGGAGCCAGCAAAGATGAAGGGATGGCTTAGGTGCCTAGGCTGTGCAATGATATGCATGGTCTGCATGGTTATACTGGCTATACTCCAGTTTGTAGTGGGAGCTCTCTGCGTGCACGTATTACGGGATGGGTTTGTGGCAACTTGGGCAAGGCACTAAAAAAGGCAGAAACGTTGCACTAAAGTTTTAGGTCTTGCTGTTGCAGATGTTAGCTTAGCATGCCGGATGGGAACAGTCTCATTCCTGATGGCTCAAAGCTTGGCCATGATAGAAGCCTCCTTGCAGTGACAGATGGAAGAGGAGGAATTGCCGCTTTACAGTTTCTCTTGGTGAAAATGCTGGGATTCCTATCTCAGTGGCTCTCAATAACAAAGCAATTTAACTTGTAGTCTTTTGCAAATACACTGTACAGCACTAAGTTGTTATAGTATGTTTACCCTTCCTTTTTACTTTGGCTAAGGGAGAATTATTTACTGTGCTCATTATATGAGCTACAAAACTTCAATTTCAAAGTAATAATTCAAGTTTGGATTTCTTTGCTGCTCTTTAATCCCAGAAGACCGAAATGTCACTTGCCAGCAGCGTGTTCACATTTAGAGGTGTGCTTTTTTATAGAGCACTCCTTCTTCCCAAGGAATTTACAAACTGGTTTGACTACAGCTAGACCAGACACATAAAATATACTGTGAGATAGGATTAGGTGAGAACATTAATGACAGTTTTTGTAGATCATAGGTGTCCTTGAGAAGCAAATTATGGAAGAGCAAGGTTACAGAATGCAAGAGAATAGTAAACTTATGAAAGTGTCTGACATGTGTATCCTTTCAGCTGCAGGGTTTAAACCACGCAGTAAAGAGCAGTGGAAAATTACGAAGGGACTATAGTGACCTGTTATGGGAAGAAGAGCAGGGAGAGAAAGGCACGCAGGAAGCTGGTTGGTGTGCTGTGTTTAGGGAAGTCAAATGTGCTGGGGGTTTTAGCATATTAAAATCATGCTGATTTTTAGCTGCAAGGAAGCGTCTTTGGAACTCAACTTTTATTGAAGGGTGAAAAAATACCACTTTGCAAATGTATTGCTAGATGCCCATCACTGAAATTAGGTGTGTGTTTCTGTGCATGCATATAAATATTGCATACATACAAATATATTAATATACAGATGGATATATATATGCACGTTATTATTTTGCAGTTTGTGATCTTCAGTTCAATTCCTGTGTCATGGATGAAACTGCTTTGTCCCTTGGAACAATAGATGTTTCCTATTTGTCCACCTCAGCAGACTGCAGCATCAGTAGGTGTAAGCATTCCAGTGAAGAGTGGGTAAGTAAAAATTGAGAATGTTACTGGCTGTATTTATCTTCTTATTTCTTCAAGTTGAAGGTGGACTTTTATTGTTAGGAAGAATGAAGATAAGGAATTATGTCTCTCATGCATGATACAGTTTGGTTTTAATTTAACTTGAAACGTCAGGAGGAAGCAACAGTTCAATTCTGTGTCAAAGAATAGTGTTGCTAGAAAAGAAAAATCCTGTCAAATTCTGTTGATAGTCTTACAGTCTTCTGGTGTAATGTTGCAAATCATTTTATATAGCAGTAAATGTACAGGATCCTATTCTGGAGTAGCCAAAGTCAAATAGGAAGCTTGTTGTTCTTCTGGGTGATGTAGTTTAAAGTGTGCAGGTGAAAAGGAGCTTGATGCTGAAGTTGCACAGTCATATAGGTATTGAAGCTGGAGCTTTCCATGCAGTCCAGCAGGCCGAAAAAAAATGGGTGGATATAAATAAGGAGTCTATTAAAAGTCTGTGTCCTCCATTGAGTGAGTCTTGGGATTTGGAGGGAACAAAGGAGGCAGTGAGCAGAGTGGTCTGGGTGGAGCCAAAAGAGCCACATGGGGACTGGGGTAGTAGTAGCTGGTTTAGCAGCATAGGTCAGGAGGAATTACACATGGATCTTGAGAGGAGGAGTTTGAACTTGATACAGAAGAAGAGTTGGAAGCATGGTCAGAGTTGAGGGAAAGGGCAGAAGTCTTGGCAGCTGGGATTTCTATCTAGCTAGATCTAAGTTCCATGGAAAAGCAAGCTGCAGTAACCAAGAGGTCTGTGAGAAAGTGGAATAAGGGCAGGCAAGTCAGAAGAGATAGAAAGGAGGTTTTGTAAGAAAATGCTGGAGAGGTATGTCAGGGGTTGGAGGCAAGCAGGAAGATGGCATTGGTACAAAGTTGGTTTGTTTTGGAGTTAGCGTTAAAGAAGGTGATAGAGGAGGGATTATGGCAGTCTTAGCATCTTGATACTTGTTTATTTCAGATGGAAGTGTTAGCCTTGGAATATTTGCCAGTTCATGCTACTTGCCAAATGTGGTACATGCACAATTTAGTTTTTAAGCATCTTTAGCATTGGTTTCTACTTTCTGGGAGTTTCTCACTGGGCTGAGTATGTGATGATCTGTATTTGTGTCTTCCAATCTTGGTTCTACCCTGCTGCTCTGCCACTTAAAAGTTCTATTTTAAACAACATTTTGGGTTTCGTTTGGTTTGTTCCTGTAACTTCTCTTTTAATACTGGAAGTAACTTTGAATAAAATACGTGGTTTAAAAATGGTAACCCACTTCTCATTTTCAGGCAAGCAATAATTCAGTAGACTTTAATAGAAACAATCAAGGTCTTTGAAAATACACTTAATTACAATTTTTGCATTATGTCCTAACATAGAGAATGAGTTCTGTGAATGCAGTCACTCTGGATTGGATTTTTTTGTTCTGTAATCTTCAGATAGACAGTGTAACTTTGGAGAAGGCACAGGAGTTCCTTTTTCATATCACTCTGCATGAAACTGCTGGAAGTGCCTACAGAGTCCATGGAGTTAATATTTTGGATACATTGAGTCTTCTTGCAGTTTTACAGGGTGATATTCAGTTGAACCTTAAAATACATCACTCATATTGCAAGCACTTTTACATTCTTGAGAATGTGTACTGTTAAATTTTTTCAGTTTTCTCAGCTGGCAGTTTCTATGGTGTTTCTTAATTACAGTTGTCATACCTTTTAAAATTTTGTGTGTCAGCCCATGCAGCAGTGCTTAGATACATAAGTACAACACTGAAATTTTGCTTTTATTTTTTTAATTTTTAGAAAAATATTGGAAAAAATTGTACTTTACGTAATTGAGGGGTGATTTTTCGTGTGTGTGCCTGGCAACCTCTCTTCCTCAAAGCTTTCCCATACACAGTAGAACACATATTGCTGCATATTTACACAGTGGTCTTTTGTTCTGCAGGGAGAGTGTAACTCCCGTCCCACTCTGTTCCGATCTGCCACTTTAAGATGGAAGGAGGCTCTGCTGAGCAGGAAGAGGCCGTTTGTGGGACGATGTTGCTATGTATGCACTCCCCAGAGCCGGGTAAGAAGATTATGGAATGGATTATGTTTGACAATAATGCAAAGTTGCAGCGTAATGAAGTTGCAGGAGTTTCCCTACTTTCAGAATTAAGGTCACAATGTTTTTACATCATAAAGTGCTGTAGTTTTTCAGTGTTGTTTGTGGTTATGTTTAGTTTGTCACGGAATTAAAGGATGGCACACACCTGTTTTGATGCTTGGTCTCCCACCTCTCAGTGCAGAATACTCCTTGCACAAAGCTCTCCAGCTCCTCAGGATTATTACTAGGAAGTGGGATAGGAAACTTATTTAGTGTGTTAGATTAATAATGGGAATTTGGAGCATATCAAAGTGTGAAAGTCTGCTTTAGGACACTTTATTCTCTATCCACAGGATAAATACAGTTTGGAAGCTAAGCAATGTGGTTCCTTTCCAACTTGCTCAGACCTGTACTTGAGAGAACAAGTTAATTTTCTACACCTGGCTGATTCCTTACCTCTCTGCCCAGCCTGGAAACAAGGACTGCTAGTTGTGATAGTGGGGATATTTGTCTGCTGGGAACAGTGTCAAGGTGGTGGCTCTAGAGAGGTTGCACAAGCTGATTTAAAATGTGAACTTTATTGAACTGCATTGGGCAGGCTTTCTGTAAGCTCAAGATGCAAAATGGCACAATACAGTTTGCAACCAGTTCATCATGTAATTTGGCTATATGTACACCCTGGGCTTTAGATTGCACTTAGTTACACCTTCATTGGCTGGGCTAGAGGGAAAATTTGCTTCTCTCTTTGACCAAAGAGAAGTTGTTTCACTCTGCTCCTCTGCCAGAACAGAAAATTACAGCAATGACATACAGATATACAAATTTGGTACAGAAATCCAAATGCACTGTGAAGGCTCTGTATGATATGGGCAACAAGACAAACGATTAGATAAACTGAGACTTGTCTGAGACAGACAAGTCAAGTGTTTTGACTTACGAAAAGGTGTGTTTGAATCCTCAGCTTAGGGCTTTATAGATTTAGTAAGTAGCCTGTTAGTAATTAGGCTGTTCCTCTCAAACTGGGAATTATGCTTTAAAAATAAAAATCTTTTTCTGTGTTTTGTCCATTTAATAAGAGACTGATTAACTATCCTGAGATCCCACTTAAGAAAGGGGCATGACCTATTAAGCCTTTTGTTGCCTTCTGTAAGGAAAAAAATACCATCCTTGCACAGACAGTAACAAAGATAATCCTCTCATTAGATTCTAAATACTTTTTTTGGAGCTGCCTTTTTCATTATTTTTCTTAAGGAAAAGGAATGAATGAGGCAAATTTCGTGTGTGCTGACCAAACTAACAACTTGCCAACGCTGAGAGTGTGAAGTCTTGCTTCTCCCTCTCGTTTTCCTTCCTGCTCTCCTGAGGGCTGATCAAGTTCACTAACCAAGCAGAAAACTACCTGCTTTATTAATTTAGTTTTTTGTCTCGTCTGCATGAAGTTGGGACATTAAAGGGTGCAATGAATGCTAGAGGTGCTGTAAGTTAGGAGGTGAGGTGTAGAGATCAGCAGGAAAGGCCAGGATGTGGTGGTGGGAGCTGGCTGCTTCTTTGTTCCAGCAGGGAGATCCTGAATTGGCTCAGTTGGTCCCACAGAACCACATGCTCTGCCTGACACAGGACTGGAGAAGAGTTAAAAAAGGAAAAGCTAAAGTATGACAGTACTGCTGGAGGATGAGTTTTGTAGTGAGGTTTAACTTGACACTTAGAGCACTGGTATGGACTGGTATAGACACGTATAGACTGGCATTCAGTGCTCCTTAACTTTGTTGCTGATTGTTTGGGAGACCAAGAACAAGTAATTTTGCTTCTCTTTGCCAGAACACATCATCAGCTGATAAGATCCACAAAAAATCACCAGTGCATAGTCAAGGAAATGAGCGTAACATTGAAGTTTCCTCTTAAGACCTTAGAGCAACAATTGGTTGATTGTACAGTAGCACAGTTGTGCTTTAGCAGGGAGCAGAAGACTTTGCTCTCACTGTAGCACATAATTTCTACCTGATTTGCAAATGACATAGGACAGTCATATATTTTAATTTTGTGGCAAATGATGTGTCCTAAACAACATACAAACAAATGACTCTTACTTGACTCCCATTGCAGAATTGGTGGTGAGGCTGTTTTGCAGCTCTGCTGTTGCTGGTGACCGTCTCTATCCTTTGCTGTCCTTTTTTTGTCTTCTTTGACATGTACAGTTCCAGTAGTTTTAGCTGTAGTTCACTGCTGGCAAGGTACCAGTTTTATAATTACGTATCATTTGGGTAGAAAGAAATCAGCCTCTTGGTCAAGGTATTCACTTGGACTATGGAAGAGTTGAATTTAGGTCTCCCTGCTAAGGAATATTTGTTGTGGAAGTGCTCCTAAACTCATCCCAGTTAATGCCTTGGCATGTGGAGTCTGTAACAAGGCTCTACAAGGCTGGACTGAGTTTGTTCTTCAGGCAGAGAAGGAATGTGGAGATTTACCACCTAACCATGGATGGATATCCTGACCCCTGGGCTGTTGTTAGATGGTGCTTGATCTGCTGGCAAACTGGATGCTACAGACTGAGCGTCAAATGCTTGTAGTTGTACTAATGTGGCTTAATGAAGTTCTGTCTCAAAGATGAGTTCTCTGTTATGACAAGTCCTGGTTTATATTGCATCAGCATCTGATGAAATGTTGTGGCTTGAAGAGAGTAACCAGTACAACCACACAGTAAAGCCTAGAGAATGCTTTGAAAGTATTGGACTTGGGAATAGTGATTTGAATTCCATTTTCATTTTAGATGTTTGCGTACTGTATAGGCAGGTTCAACACTTCTCTGGTTTTGCCTTTGCATAAAGTACAAATGAAAAACATTGCATTATCATATATGTTATGAAGAATGTAACAGACAAAGCTATTTATATGTAATGAAATAGTCCATCAGTCTTTTTTTTTCTTGGTTTTACAGGATAACTTCTTCAATTCTAGTATTCCTTCTTTGGGTCTACGTAATGTCATATACATCAATGAAACACATACGAGGTAATGTAGCAAGTGTTTCTTTTGCTTTTAAAATTCAATGTGTTCTGATTTTATGACAGAGAAATCTCTATTATGGTCTGGACTGAGTTGATACATATTGTGGTCCTAAAATGCAGAAATTTGGTGCTGACTTCAGTAACATGCTTGTTAAATCTGCCTGTGTGTATTTGGGAACTGGGCAAAGTCCTTAGGGGTTATAGACAAGGAGGGTAGGGGTCAAACCTTTTTCACAAAAACCCTGGAATTTTTTCACAAAAAAAATTCTTGCATGCAAATGGCAGCATCTGTAGCATAATATTGAGGGGACCCACTTTTTTCCCTTATGCAGAATGACTTCAGGCTGCACTTTAATTTTCTGAACAGGTCTGGCTCACAATTTAGGTGTTGGCTATTACCACTTATGGCAATTAGGCCTGAATCCCTCTCTTCTCTGCCTCAGTGGCAGAGTGCAACTTCTGAAAAGTGTGGTATAAATGACAAAAAATCTAAAAAATGAAGACGTCACTTTGCGCTATTGGAATCATATCTTGTGTTCTGGGATGAAGATACTGGAATTGCACAAAAATATTCTCTTCCTTGGAAAGTTTATAATGCTTGCTAAGTTTTTTTTTACAGCAATCATTAGCATAGGCATGTCCTGCAGTGTTTGTAGAAGAGTCAGAGCAAACAAAGAGAGGCCAGTAGCCTGAAAGAAATGAGCCAAAGTGTCTGAGTGAAAGAAAGGCAGCATTGTGTGTGCTTGAGAGGGAGAAAGCTAATGTTAGAGGCTGTTCTTCAGTAAATTTGAATTAATTATGGGTTTTTTAAGAGTTGAGCTTGTAGTTTGGAATACAGAAAAATAACAGAAATACTATTTAATTTTTTTAAAATTAGTTTCAAAAGTCTAATGCTTGAATGGTTTTGAATGGTCAAAACTACTTGAATTGGAAATATAAGAAAAAAATATGGGTTAATGAATTATTCTGAAATAAACATATCTAGCTCAGAATAGTGTGAAAATTGTGTCATTATTGTGTGAAAATGGACTATTTTAATGGAGCTACATAGTCACAGTTTCCTGGTCTTAGAAAGCAAGAGGGGTTCTCTGTAACTTGTGAGCATGCTGTATCTCTATTGACAGCCTTTATCTGAGGTACAACTGCCAGTTTTCCATGTCTATTGACTGGTCCATTCTGTGTCATTTTTGTCTTCTCTCATTGCTCCATGATCAGAAAACAGATTTTTCTAACTAAACTACATTGTGTCTAAGCTGTAAAATAAATGTAGAGGCTTTCATACCTTGACAGATCCCTGCAAATAGCTGTGTGCTCTTCTGATGTGTTCATAGTTACGAAAAAATATTGTTGTCAGAAAGAAGCATCTTTGCTTTCTACAAAAATCAGTAGTGCTCTCAAACTCCAAACAGAAGGGGGATAAAGGAAAAAAGCAATTAAAACAGAGTCACCAGTCTTCTCTCTGACAGCACCAATAGCTGGTTTGGATATTTGTGTAATCATTCCGTGCCCCTCTGTGCCCATGGCTCGTGTGTGTGCACCCATCTTAATTACAGTGCACTCAAGGGCTTTGGCCTTTTGTAGTGTAAAAGTTCTGTCTCCTCTTTCCTCGATGTTTTTAACACATGTATAAATGTACTGAAATGTGGTAGGGAGGTTTAACAGCCAAGATCAGTAACTCGAGCGATGACAACGGGTGAGACGTTGGCAGGGCTCCAGCATGGAAAGCACCATGTCACCCACAGTTCAGTTTGGGACACTCACTGCAGCAGCAGCCAGGCAGTGCACCAGCAGGCCTCAGGACAGGGATTTTGTAAAATACTTACTGCTCTGGGCTTAGGAATTTCCAGAATTCAATTTTTCATCCAGCTGTTAATTGTGCCTCATCTCATCAGCTCTGGTGTTTGGTTTGTGTAAAGTGGTGGCTTGCCCGCTGCTGGCCTGGTAAATGAGGGACATGAGGAGAAGAATTGTGATGAATATCCACCATGGGGGATGGGGTGTAAGCCATTCCTTGTCACATGCATCTTCTGTGATGTTTGATATTCCAAATAACATTTTCTCAGGTGATTTCTGCTTGTATGATTGAGAGAGTAGAGGACAGGATTAATTTCAGAGACTGTCTTCATAAGTTACCTTAAACACTTGAATTTGTAGTGAAACTTACTGATTATTTTGTGGTTATACTCTTGCTAAAACTTTGCTAGAAGGTATGGAGAAGACACATAGGACTGGATGTTTGAAAACACTGTAAAGGAAGAAAAGCTAACTAAAAATGGGTTTAGTTTTGATGGCTAATGCAAATATACTCTCAAAAGTGTTTGTGAGAGTTTACCCTGTGCTTACGTGAGCAGCTTTCCCAAGAGGACCTGGTGTTCCTTGAAGAAGTTGACAAACCTCTTAGCTGGGCATTTACTTTCCTTAGTGGAAGGGGGCACCAAATTGGAAATCAACTCTGTCACTTCTTTTGGCCTCGCTGAGCTGGCGAGTTCGTTCCAGGGGACAGACAAAATGTATATGTGGGTTTGTTCTCTACCTTCCTGTGACTCTGTGGGTGTTTTAAGGCCAGTGTCACCCTGAATTGAAGGGATGCAGACCCCAGTTGGCTCAGATGTTTTGTGCTATGCATCAGTTGTTTCATCCATAACGTGAAGAAACTGGCAATTTACTAGAAGATACAGAAGCTTTTAGACAGCCGTTTATAAAATTTTACTTACCTTTGCTTCTTAATTGTGTTTTTAGTTGCTTTTAATGCTATTTTTTTGGCAGCAAAATATTTTGAGGATCACACTGAAGTACCCTTCATGTTTTTGTAGGTACAGAGGGTGGCTTGCGAGACGCTTTTGTTATGTCCTTTTTGTGCAAGAGAGGGATGTTCATAAGGGTATGTTTGCCAAGAATGTGACAGAGAATGTGCTGAATAGCAGCAGGTAAGATGATGCAAAATTAACTATTTTTAAAATTATTAGTACATTAAAATGTGTCTTAATTTAGAAACTCCAAGTTTTGAAATCACACTGTTTAAAATACTAGAAGATACAGTAACTTTAACACAACCCTTCAGGAATGTAGCTTGTCATTTCTGTTGGAATAGTAAAAGAGGGGAGTTTAAGGATTACAAGTCCCTAAATGAATGGTGTATATTGGGGGAACAGCAGACAATACACAGGAAAATAAATTGCTACATGAGAGCTCTTCAAACTTCTGTTTATCTAATTTATGTAAATCATCACCACTGAAGTCATACTGCAGTCATCAGAAATTGTCAGTGTTTCAGAAATAATAGGAAAGAAGCATTTTGGAGTACCCTGAGTGTATCCCTGGAGAATGCAGCAAAAAATCAAAAAAGGCTGTATAATGGAGTACCCAGCCTTAACTTTATGGAGCTTGTTTTCTGTTTCATATGCCTCATTTTAAATGGCATCTTGAGCCCCTGATCAGCTGTTCACATATCAGTTTTCCTTGGACACAAAGAAACTCAACCGCATGCTTGCTCCTTGAGGCTGCTTTTGTCAGAGAGCACACACTGCCTACATTAACATTCCTAATTCTCCTGAATTTTTTAAAGCTTGAGTCCCATCTGAAGATGATAGTGTCGCTTTTGAAAAGTAAAGCAGGCTGCATTGTGCTACAGTCATGGTGTGTTAAAGCCGCTTAGTGTCTCTTGAGTATGTTTTAAAGGTGGAAAATAGCCCTTATAAAATGTTGTTAGACTTGGTAAAACTGAGAATTCAAGGGCAACAATAATCTAGAAGTTCAAAATAGCAACTGCATAAATCTGTCTAATGAGGTGAGTGAAACTGCTGTGGCAGGAAAAAGAAAACATTAACAAAAATGAGATTGCACCTGTTCCCCCTGAATCTTCAACTTTATTAACTATTTCAGAAAATTGGCAGTCACTTAATATTAGTACCTGTAAACTGTGTACATACTGTTTCATGTAGTCACCTTTGAGCCCATTCAATTGTCACCTGCCTCTTAAATTAGAGCTTATAAAACTAAATTAAATTTAGTGCATTTGGAGTACACAATAGTTCAGTGTGGATACTTTCTATGTTTGCAGGTTACTCCTGTAGTAATACATAGCTCATTTCTATCTTTTGTTGTGTGTGTCTTGGACTCTTCTGTTGTGGGACTGTCTCATAAACTTTACTTTTTAATGTTAGAGTCCAGAAGGCCATTGTAGATGAAGCTTCTGAACCAAGTACTCCAGGTAGTTTTGTTCAGGCGGATCCTAAAGCTATCAACAAGGTGAAGAAAAAAGCTAGGAAAATTCTCCAGGAAATGGTAGCAAATGTGTCACCTGCTTTAATCAGGTAAGGGAAATGCCTCATCAATACTGTTAGTGGAAGGATGGACAAGCTGTTTCTGAATAATACCAACAGAGCTTGTAACACATGATGCAGAAATAATAATTATTCTAAAAATACATTATTCATAAAAATCCCCTTTTTAATGGCAGCTAATAAAATAGTAGTTACTCTTCATTTTCAGATGCAGCAGAAATCCTCTGTCTTTCCAAGGAATATGTCTTATGATAAGATCAAATACAAACTTTTCCTTTTCTCCCAAAACTAGTTTTAATGCTAATGGTTAGACCAGTATTGGCATTGGCATATTTCAGGCTCGTAGGGTAAGAGCAGCTATCTGCAGCATCTTAGACTGAAACACAATTGTTCCATTAGCCTATTCAATATTATAATTTGTAGATACAAATATCTCGGAGAGTCTTATTCTAGGTAAAATCTTCTCCTGTGGTGTCTACATTTACTACTAAGGATGATTTTGTCTCTGTCATGTTCCTAGTTCACAGCCTTCACTGAGGTTGATACAAGATTCGTGTCATAACTGCAGGAGGCTGAAATGTGGCTACTAACCATAGGCAAAACCTTGTTTAGCAGTTGGATTTTGTAGTAATTTTGTTTTAATGTAAGTTATCAGAAGAACTGGCTTTGCCTTTAGTCATACAGAGACAATATAAAATAGAGGCAGAAATAAATGAAGCTTTTTGAATTGTGTTTGTTTCCCCTTAGGTTGACTGGCTGGGTGTTACTTAAGTTGTTTAACAGCTTCTTCTGGAATATCCAGATCCACAGAGGTCAAATAGAAATGGTCAAAGCAGCAACAGAGGTAAGGGAGGGTGGGAAAATCCAGTAAGTCAGATTTCTGAAGTAGTTTCTAATGACGTTCGCAGCACTTCTCTTTTTGTGAGGGTTCTGCTAAGTGTGTATGAAAAGCTATTGTAGGTAGAACTGTTTTGTATCTGAAATACAAAAAGTACACTATGAAATAGGGTTCTTAATTAAATATATGCTCCTAGAGTTGTGTAATCTAAAATACTACATGAACTCTAGGTTTACCTTTGATTCAGGATCAAATTTTAACTGTCAGGCTAAATTATTATCTCAGACAACCTTGCATCCAGCATCATTTCCGGTTTTTTGAGCTGAGGCAGCCAGCAATAAATTAGCAGACCTAGTCAGGATTTTTCACTTTTACTTTGATTTGGAATAAAAACTTTTAAGAAAAAACTTTTCCTGTTTCTTACTAGCAGTCTTTTTCCAGTTTTTCAATATTTATTGAAATTGGTCAAACAAACTCCTAAATGCTACCATTTTCTTTACACTCAAATGCATTCACTCTTCTGGCAGGATTTACCTTAGAAATATTGATTAGATAAATCAAACAAATAAAAAAGTTCCTGTTCTTTCTGGGTTTTTTTTGAATACTGTGTTTGGGAAACCTACTATTCATAAATCCTTGCTAATATCTAATAGAAATACCAGTACTTTGGTGACAGTGAGGATTTTTCCACATCCCTTTAATTGTTTGATTAGTGTCTCAACACTGTGAGTCTGAAGAAACTGGGAGTATTAATCATTGTTAATGTAATGAGTACAATTGAAAACTACAGTCCATGAAAACTAAGACTACAGACAAGTTGACTAAAATGTTCTCATTGGCCCAGCTGAAGGAAAACCAGGAGTAAACAAACTCAATTATGGTAACTGGAAAATACCATCAGTTCAGATAAGATGATGCTAGCAATCTTGATGGTGGATTTAAGAAAAGGAGTAATATTCCATGTTTCTTACCAACTGAATTGTTTCTTTTTTTCGTTCTCTCCCACCATAGATGAATTTGCCTCTGATCTTTTTGCCTGTTCACAAATCCCACATTGACTACCTGCTGCTTACATTCATTCTTTTCTGCCATAACATCAAAGCACCCTACATAGCTGCAGGGAACAATCTCAACATCCCCATCTTCAGGTAATAACCTCGCCTTATTTGAAAAAAGACTGAGGTGGTGGGATCTGACCTATTGCACAAAATGTCCAAGTGTAAAATTATCTGACTGTTATTGGGCCGTCATGTAGAACTTTGGTTCATATGACATGTTCAGAGAGGGAGCATCACAACATCCTTCTGAGAAGCTCTATTACTACCTGAGTAGGGTAAGGAGAAATGATATTCTTTTTTTGGAGCCTCAGAGTGGTTAGGTGACTAAGGAAAGATGGTATGGGAGAAAGAGTTGTGAATGGACAGTTGTTCATGCAGTTTAGTGAGCTGGCTAATGAGCAGCAACAGTACTGGGTGAATAATACTTTGTGGAAAAGTATTCCACTTGAGTCTGTGTTTAACTTCTATTTCTGGTGGCTGAAGAACCTGAGGTATTTCAGGTAATATTTTTCCATTGAGACAGAATTTGGGCATATTTGATATCTAAAATGCACTGGATGTTTTAGGAAATGATGAGGAAAGAAGGGGAATACCTTGACTTCGAGGGTGTTTTACACCAGTAGGTGCTGGTCTGTAATAATCCCCGTGAAAAAGGCATTCATATAAATTATCAATTAAGATGCTAGTTCTTAGGGCCAGCAGAATAGAGTTTAGCACAGATGATCTAACATTACTTTAGGCACTGGGCACCCTGAGTTCTGTAGCATTCAGCAGGCCCATGATCCATGCATAGCACCCTGTCTGCAGAAAGGGGTACTCCTGTTTGGTCTTTTGAGCCTATAAAGGATTTTATTGCAAGAAAACAACCCTATTCATGATTGCTTCTGTCAGGCAGAAGGGATGTCCTCATGAGAACTTCTTGCTACACTATGAGATAAATGCAGAACCATGCAGGTGTAATTGCTGGTGCCAAGTGGGAGCTGCCTGCAGATTGCTCTGTTAAAATCAGCTGCCTGAGCTGGTTCTGCAGCCGAGGGGGGTGTGCAGCACACCACAGGCATGCAGGCCATGCAGGCTGTGCGGCACAGCACAGAGTGGGGCCAGCTCAGGTTAACTTACGTGGGTCACCAGCATCTCAGTGTGCAAGAGTCTCCTGGTCAGTGGCCTGTCAAGGCTCAGAAATGGAGCAAGACAGTGTAAAGAAGCCCGTTCATAAGTGAAATAGAGAAATATTTGTGTAGTCCCATCATGTGCAGGTAGTGTAATACAGTTTAGTCTTTAAGAATTTCAGTTATTTGTATCCCTGTTGTGTGCAAGCAATTATTTGTTGGAGGTGTAGTCATTTCCTGCAAACTGAAATCAACGAGTCTAATCCTTCTTTGGTGTGCAGCACGTTGATCCGCAAGCTGGGAGGATTTTTCATTCGTCGGAAGTTGGATCAGAACCCTGACGGCCGTAAGGATTTCCTGTACAGAGCTTTGCTCTACGTGGTGTGTATTTCTTGTCTTTCTTTCTGTAGGTAGTGTTTCACTTGGGTGGCAAGTGGCAGAGTGAGTTCCCATCTGGAGATGTATTTATTGCTTTGAAGTTCTTAAGTTTCATGCTGCAAAAAAGGGATTCATTTTTTATGAAGGTTTGAATTTACAGAGTAAAGAAAATTGCATGCTCAGCCCCTTTGAGCATGAGCAGATATTCACCTTGCATAATCTTTATTAAAGAATGTGGAATTAATGCTCTCTGAGTTAACTTACGCTTGTTTCACTGATGTCTTTTGTTGTGAGGCATCTCTACACTGATTCACTTGACACAACGGGAGTCTCTGTTCACGATGAGTTGATGTAATCCTTTGTGCCATTCAAATGCTGTTTTTGCATCTTGGAAGATAGGATGTGCTGGGGAACCAGAAGGAGAAATGAATGTGAATCAACTGCATCAACCATTGCTAGAGATGATTTTTGAGCCAATGTTATTATACTGCTTGTGTATTCATGCAAATTCAGTTGCACTTAGGTCTGGGCTTGTGTCAGGCATTAATTAGTTATTGGGGTTTTTTTCCACAAGTACTCATGCCAAGTCATCATCTTCCAATGCTTTTAGAAGGAAACGGTTGCCGACAATATATTTGAAATATAATTGCATATTATTATACATATGTATGCCACTTCTTTTTTCTCTTTTCCAATCTTTTTGTATTCAGCACATAGAAGAATTGTTGCGACAGCAGCAGTTCCTAGAAATATTCTTGGAAGGCACACGGTCTCGAAGTGGAAAGACATCTGGAGCTAGAGCGGGTCTTCTGTCTGTGGTGGTGGATGCTCTCTTCTCAAATGCTACTCCTGATGTCCTAATTATACCTGTGGGAATCTCCTATGATCGCATAATTGAAGGTCACTATAACAGTGAACAGCTGGTAAGAGCAATCAAACAACTTGTTTTGCCTAGGGGATTTTCTGCTTATGTGCAAGAAAACGTGTTACGTAGTTAAAGGTTGTGCCAGTCCTCCCTTCCATGGACACAGGGTTCATGTTGAGCCATGAATCACAAAATGTCTCTGGTGGGGAATGCTGAGGTACAGGTGACACACTTCTAAATGCAAATTCATGACTTGACAAGTAGTATGTTCAAGGGGATACCTTGAAATCTAAATGGTTCTTTAGGTTTACTTGAAGTTACAAGGTGTGTCAAAAGCTTTGGCCTTGCTTTGTCTGCTGTTGTGTGCATTTTAATTTTAAACATAACCTTTTAATTGCAAAGTGGAAGAAAAGCAAAATAACCACTTATGTTTTCTAGGGCAAGCCTAAGAAGAATGAAAGTCTTTGGGGTATAGCTAGAGGAGTCTTCAGAATGCTGCGGAAGAATTATGGGTGTGTCAGAGTAGATTTTGCACAACCATTTTCCTTAAGAGTAAGTTTGGTATCTTGAAGGTCTTTTTGAAGGTTTGACGTTTTTGGTGTTTCAATAGTGGGACACATTTATTTAGATTTTCTCTTTGTGGATTATCATCACTAGCATTATCTGCTGCAGTCCACTCTGGCAGGACAAAAGTATCCCTGTTTTTGATGAATGTGTGTGTCTTTGGACACATTTTTATTAAGCTGAAATAGTGTCAGAGTTGATATATTAGTTTTGAAACAGTCTAAGTATCCTTACTGGTGGTGTTATTCGTTTAACAAGAAATCTTTAAAATGATCCTTATACTATCTAGTAATTCTTTTCATTATAGAGACATTTGTAGTTGAAGGAAGCTGGATACTGTTCTCCAGTTTAATTTAATGACATCTGCAATGGTTGAGGAATGGCATTTATCTCGCTGGATTTTTAAAATTGCTAAGCAAATTAGTAGCTTTAAAAGTGTCATTGGTAATATATCATAAAAATCTGTATATTCTTTGAAAGTCATCATTCATTATTAGTTCACAACTGCTACCTATAGTAGTTTCTCAGAGAATGGGGTAGTGTGGCAGTAACTGCCTTTACTCTAAATTTTCTCTGATCTCTTTTGCAGAATCTGCAGGTACTAATCTACATTTCACTAACCTTTATTCTGCCACAGTGTACCTCATTTTTAGTGTGACTTCAGTAAGATTAAGCACTGTAACAGCAACTTACTAGACTATTACTCAAATTAATTAGATGTTCTTCTTTCTGCCCTACTTCTCTCAGAAAAAGCGGTAGGGTTGGAGAGCTTTGGAGGGTTCAGTTACCACAGCATGAAATTATTGTGACCAGCTGCACTGCATTATAATTCGTGTAGTAGGGAAAGATACTAATTCACTTCCAAAGGGGAAGGCTTGGGCTATTCTTGGTAGGGAGTTAACAACTCTTCTTGGATCAGTGTAAGGAAAAGAGGGTTATCTGCCCCCTTAATCTAGTGAAATGCTGATCACTCTGTACCTTCCCAGCAGCCTCTGTCAGGTCTCATTTGTACCTGTGTTCCTTATTGTGCTCTAGAATGGTGATAAATGACATAAATCGTTCAAGTGTACTTGACTAAGATTTGCAGAAGTGTAACTGTAGTTGTCTCACTGCAAGTTTTTCTAAAGCAGATGAGCTTTGGGGGTTAATTTTGGGCAGATGCAGTTCTATGAGCACGGGCTTGGAAGCAGAAGAGAGTGTGAGAGGCGGTGGAAGTCTTTTAAGCAGCTTTCCTGGGAGGGAACTGTTTTCCTGACCAGCAGGTTAAGTGGCTCTTTAGTTTCCCATTCTTTACAGAAACGGAGGGAACACTGTGTCCTGAAAACAAACTAGTGTAAATTTTAACGTATAAGGAGAGGAGTTTGGCTTTTGAGAAATTTGGGATTCAGGAATTCCAAGCATGCAGTACCCTGCCTGCTTCCTGGGAGCTTTAGTTTGTGTCTTGCAACTGGAGTTTTGTACACTGGTATTTTCCGTAGGAGAACTTCTCTATCCTGGCATTTGAGTAAGGCAGGAGTAAGCAATAATTAGTCTCCATGCTGGTTCTGAGTGGGTGCTAGGCTTTGCTCTCACTCATGTTAATGAGGCAGTTCTCATTAATTTAATCGTGGAACTCATCTCAGAGGGGTTGTTCACAGCAGGCTGACAGAGGTTATGTGTTGTTTTCATTGCAAGTTTTTTTATGAAGTACAGATTCCTTGCTGTGGGAAGTCTGCTTTATTTTGCATAAAATAAAGTCAAAAGTGAATAAGCTGTTGAAAGTTTTTAATATCTCTGACCTTATTACTGCTTTTTTAGTGTGAGCTATTTTTACTCAGTTGCATTTTTGAGTAATTGCCTTTTTCCTGTAATAGCATTATCAGCTGAATGCAAGAATAAGGTGGAAAAAGTACGAGAAATAACAAATCTTTTTTTAACAGGAATATGTAAACAGCCAAAGCCAAAAACCTGTGCCTGCTCCTCTTTCTTTGGAACAAGCTTTGTTACCAGCTATACTTCCATCAAGGTAGAGATTTTATGGGTGTGTTGTTGAAAGGGAGGACAGGTTGGGATTTGTTTGTTTGTTTATCTTTTTAATGTTCTGCACTACATTCCAAGCAGTGCTTGAACTCTCCATAGATAATCTAATTGTTTATAGAAAAGTGCAAAACTTAGGAAATTATAACTGTGTGATTTATTATAAGAGTTACATTCTTCCTGATGAGCTCTGTTCAAATAAATTCAAGTAGACTTTTTTCCTTTTTTTTTAATTTGAGTAATCTCTGTTGGTTTGTTTATAAATTTTATGGAATAATTTAGGGGGGAAAATGGCATGCTTAGTGAAAAGTAAAGGATTTAGTTATAAACCTCACAAACATTTCACAAGGTTTTTGGAATAATTCCAAAGCAAATAGGAGCTGTGAGTGAGTGCTCCTTGTTTTCAAGGAGGTGACTGTCAGAACTGCAAAACTGGTCAAGGGTTAGTTCTGCATTTGTTACATAGATACACATTTTAGTTGGTTTTTTCAGGAGTTGTACAAACCTGTGTGGTCCTGATGGGGACAAAGTCAGTCCTGTACCTTCAGAAAGTTGTAAGTCCATACAAAAGACCACTTCTAGTTTGTAGAGAGACTGAGTTCTGTCTTCAGGCAAATTTGCTTTTTCTACTGTTGTGCATATTCGTTGAAGGAAAAGGAGCGATTGGTGTTACAGCAAAATCATGAGTAGCCATAGAAAAAGCTTGCAATTTTTCTTCTAGTAGTCTTATGGATAAGACTACCAAAAGAAAAGTGTTGTGCAGTGCTAGGAAATAATGAGGAAAAATTGGTAGAACTTTTTTTGATAATATTTTCTGCCCTTACCAGACTCTAATGGTATTTTATGCTGTGGTTCATTTAGTGTACATAAAAAAAAAAATCAGTTCATATTACTTTACATTTTGATCAGAATCTAGATGCCATCATGTTAATTTTTATTCTGTGTTCAGAGCTAATGATACTGTGGATGAAGGTGCAGAGGCCTCGCTGCCCAACTCCAGGGATATCACCAGCGAACCCTTCAGAAGAGAGCTGATATCCAACTTGGCTGAGCACATTTTGTTCAGTAAGTGTTGAAGAGTATCACTATCACAGAATCACAGGGTGGTATGGATAGGAAGGGACTTTAAAGATCATCTAATTCAGCCCCCCTTCCATGGAGCAGGTTGCTGACAGCTGCCTGTTTGGTTTTGCTGACAGCATGAATTTTCAGTGTGGTAATGTCACACTTCCTAATTGTCTCCATGCAGGTGATCATTTCATGACTTGTATAATCTTGACAATTCCTTTGTCTCCCTCCTTCCTCTTCAAAGTTTAATAAACACTTTTTCTGATCAAGTAGAAGATTTTTGTTGTGTTTGTTGGACTAGTACACTAAACTTTCTGTAGTCTGAAGTACTTGATTGTCATATTGATAAACTCATGGCTTGTCCCTTCACGTAAGGAGCTATTGGAGTATTTTAATGGCATTATTTAAGATCATACTTGAACTTCTCTAGCTGCATTTACCAGTGTTGCCAGGTTGTATAGGTTATGTGGTATTTGTGGTACCAGAGAGACACAGGGAACAGTACTTACCTTAGTAAGTATTTAACCTTTATTCGGCTTTCTTAGTCCAAGTTACTTCGATTATTTTAATATTGTTTCTAGACAGACATAATGCACTTTGTATTTCATTTGGTGGGTACAGCCCTGTGCCCACATCACTGTTATTATTTTTTAAATAGTGAGTACTCTTTCATTTGTAATGGTGTTCTGAATGTCTCAGGTGCTTAACAAATTTATCTTGTTCACCTCTAGCTGCTGACAAGTCCTGTGCTGTGATGTCTACCCACATTGTTGCCTGTTTGTTGCTGTACAGACACAGGCAGGTAAGGCTTCTGTGCTGCTTAAATAGCAAAACATTGCTTTGGCCTTGTTAACTTATTAAAAAGAAAAGTATGGATTTTACTATTGCACAATACTGGTAAAAAAATAAAGATGCATTTAAATTCAAGTGGATTTCAGATAGTCTGAGAGCTGATATTTTAGTTAGTGGATGCTTGAACACAAGCCATTATTGATGGGATGATAATAAATGCTCATGTGAAAATAGATCTTTGTAATTCAAAATGTTATGCTTTTTTTAAAGATTAGATGGGTTTCATTTATTGTATTAGGGTTGTTTTTTAGATCTCAAAACACATTCACTATTGAATACTCTAGAAACTGTTCCATTAATTCCCAAATTGATTTTACTGTTCCTCAGTTCTAAAATACTGTGTCACAATGGCAGAATGATACTAATATTTACCTGAAGTGTTGTGCATGAGAGTTGGAAGAATTTTTTTTCCTCCTACAAGTTTGTTTTGCATTTTTTCTAAAACTCCTTCAAGTCTGAAGCTTTTATTGCATGTAAATTGAGAACAAATGGAAAAATATTGGTCAGTTGTATAATCTTGCATGTGGAGGAAGTGTCACCATTCTCATCAGTCCAGTGGTTCCAATTCCCTAAAATAGTGGAACCGAAGAAGCATTTTACAATGTAATCTGACTCCATCTTGACAGAAAACAAGAGAAGGAGGTGCCTGAGGAAAGGCTGTTCCTCATGTTCTAAACCAGTTGTTCAGTTCTGTTAAGTGCAATATTCCCAGCTATTTGAACATTCACTTTATAACTTAGATAATGGAAATATGATACTTCTGACATGGTCTCGAGGTGTCTTCAGGTATTCAGGTCTCTGCAGGCTGTGAAATAAACCAAGAAGCAGAGAAAAACCTTGCATTCCTGAATAGTTCAGTGGCTGTAAAGCATAATTGCATGTAATTCAAAACATGTGGAACTACTGCATCAAAACCTCAGTGAAAATCAGTTCTTCTTATACGACTGTTGTGCTTTGGATTATTGGCAGTTAGTGTATTGTGTCTGATATCCACCTGATGGTGTGGTTTACTGACAGACTCCTGTGCAGAAAAAATTGTGGAACTGTGTGATTCTGTGTTTATTTCTAGGGAACTGATCTTTCCAGACTGGTGGAAGATTTCTTCTCCATGAAGGAGGAGGTCCTAGCCCGTGACTTTGACTTGGGATTTTCAGGGAACTCAGATGATGTTGTCATGCATGCCATCCACTTGTTGGGGAACTGTGTAAATATCACAAACACGAGCAGAAACAATGAGTTCTTCGTCACTCCCAGCATCACAATACCTGCTGTCTTTGAACTCAACTTCTACAGCAATGGAATGCTTCATGTATTCATTAAAGAGGCTGTTATTGGTATGTTTTGGGGTTTATCAAGGAAAGACTTTCTTGTAACCCTTGAAGTCAAAGGATCTGCACAAAAATCCCCATCAGTTTCTCATGTTATTAACTTTAATATATTTTTTGCTTCCTGTTTCAAGCCATGTTTACCTTAACAGACAGTTTTAAAGCAGACTTGTATTTTGTGTGAAGAACATTTCCATTCTTTTTTCCCCTCATCCTTTATCTTTCTTGGAAGTGTTTGTGTATTGGTCACTGCCACAGGCAAGGCCCTATCAGAGTTCTGAGCCAACATGGCAAAACCTGTGCTTTGGTGAGCAGTATTTTAATGAGATTTTGGTTTGATCTGATGTTAGTGGACACAAAAGTGGTTAAGTCTCTCTTTATTCTTGAATGGCATGTGTAACATTTGGCTGCTTTTAGCCCCAGAAGTGGACAAAACAGAAGTTTTATGTTTCCTTTGCCATAAAGCTCTTTGGAAAATTTAACTTTGCCTATGTTTGTTTCTGCTGCAGCCTGTAGTCTTCATGCAATTCAGAGCAGGAGGTACAGAAATGGTACCAGTGGTGCTTCTCCCAGTTTAATCAGTCAAGAACACCTGGTCCGGAAAGCTGCCAGCTTGTGCTACTTGCTTTCTAATGAATTCACTGTGTCTTTGGTAAGTAATTGCATTAATTGCCCAGTTTTTGTTCTGCTTGCTACTTTAAAATTACAGGATGCTTTCTACAAGTGTCACAGCTCTGATCCGTTCACTGTCAGTGCAGTGTGGTGTTGGGTATCAGTGGCTGTCACACACTGAGTGCCACCTACTGCTCCTGCAAGTGCTGAAGTGGGTGATGCTGGGCTGGACCTGGGACATTTCTGCTGTGCTTTAGGCCTTTCCTGAGAAAGGCAGCATTCAGAAGCCCACCTCGAGTTGTGGGAAGCTGAGAGAGCAGCTTCTCTAATATATTTTGTCATTCCTATAATTAAATCATCACAACGGATGATCTATTTGCATTCTGCCCAAACTATTTATTTTTTTTTTAACCTAAAGAAACAAAAGTCTTTGTGAGTACCCAGCTCTAAGAATTTGCCCAGGTGATTGAAATTATGTTGGGAAGTAAGGTTCCATAGTCTAAAGATATCCCTTATTTGCATAGGAGTGCAGTAGTCATGTTGTGCCACACCTGGTACTTAGTGGCAATTTTAAATATGGCCTGACTTCAGTTTTTGTTGTTACAAAACACTGATGAGAGCTGATGTTATCTCACTTTTCAGATACTGCATACTTTCAATTTTAAGTGGTAGATGTTCTTTTTTGTTATGTGTAGAAGTTACTTAAAATTCTAGAGATTCTTGAATTAATTCTTACGTTTGTGCTCATATTTGACTTGTGCATTTTTACGGAAGCATAAGCCAAATTTAGTATTTTTTTCTGGGTAATAATGTTAGCTGAAATACTGGAGTTCTTTAGTAATATTATCTTTCTGCTTTCAGAGTTAATAATTAATTATTATTTTTAACTAAGAAAATATTTCCTAAATGATTATGAATAATGTAAAGGAGGTTGGGTTTTTTTATTCAGTTTCAAAACACATAAGAGAATTTCTTGAAATTGTAGTTTCCTTTAAATTCCAAGTAGATCACTGTTATGAGTTTCAATAATTTCAATTTTATGATGATTTTATTCCAGAATTGTTAACAGAACAAAATTTGGTTAGAGGCTATTAAAAGGGAGAATATTTAATGTGGCTTTCTATCAGCATTTTGGAAACATCTTGGACATGTTTTAAATATCCTATTTCACTATAATTTTTTTTAATGTCTGCCAGGATAAACACAAGAGTGGTGCATTGGGATTATGCTGATAAAAGTTTAACAGCTTGCATAAAAGAAATAATACTGCTGTATCTAAAACATTCATACTGAGCAGGGGATGATGTTGCTGTAATGGGTGTAATGGATGTGACTTTTTCATTGCATTCCTTTCATGTTGTGCAGCCTTGCCAGGTGATCTATCAAGTTTGCCATGAGTCTGTGGAAAGGCTGATCCAGTATGGCATTCTCCTGGTGGCTGAGGTAAAGTGGCAGAGATACTGTGAGACTAGAGTCCTGTACTAGAGGTGGTTTATGCTCCTTAGTTGTGAGACTTGTTCTAAGGATATGTTGTTACTGAAAGCTTGTAACAATGTGCCCAGGACTAAGACTGCATCATTTCTCTGTTCATAAGTGTCAGACAGTTGGGTACAGGCAGCCAATGACTGACTGATGCTTCATGACTCTCTGTGTAGTTTCATTTTACCAGTAGGGCTACTAAGGAAGACACCTATTTTTGTACTGTCTTGAAAAGTGGGATTTATTTTATTATTGGGGCCCTTTCAAATGTAGCATAGCTACGTGGATTTTTGCTTTCTGCTCTACAGGAGTCAGGAGTCCAGACCTTCTGTCATTCTTTAATTCCTTTGCATTGATCTCAGAGTTACTGTAAAACTCCTGAGCTTGCAGTTTGAGGGCTGTAGAGGAGTCACTGTGTGGTGCAGTTTGCCAGAGGTGCACAGTGCAAAGAAAGCCTTAGGAGTAGAGGCAGCTGATTCAGCATATCTTTGCTTCGAAAACTTCTTTTTGTGGACTGTAAACAAACCTTAGCACCCAGGAGGAAGCAAGAAAAAAAACCCAGTCTTTTTCACCAAATGTCTCTTCTCTCTCCTTTTCTCAGTGCTGCCTATAATTGTGTCTCACCTGCTTCCTTTAAATACTGGTTAATAAATGCATTGATTAAGTCAGATGAGATTATAAAATAAACCTATTGCTTGCCTAGATTTGGAGTTTTACCTATTTACCGCCTTGTTTTTGAAATTTAAGCAGGATGATCAGGAGGATGTTAGCCCCAGTCTTACAGAACAGCAGTGGAATAAAAAACTCCCTGAGCCATTATCTTGGAGAAGTGATGAGGAAGATGAAGACAGTGATTTTGGAGAGGAGCAGAGAGATTGCTACCTGAAGGTAATATTTTCCTTAGGCTACTGATGCTGAACCCTCTTGTGAGAGATATAAATTACTTTGCTTATTCAGGACAGGTACTGATAATTTTTTTTGGTGGGGGGGGGTTGGGGGCAGGTTTGTTGGTTTGCAATGTTAGTATTTTTGTACAGTTCATTTGTCTCCTTCCCATGAGGAAAACAGCTGAAATATAGAAAGGAAACAATCTTTACAGGGAGGTGGAAGAGCAATGGTTAGAGTCCTGAAAACTGATAAAGACTCAAGTATCTTGGTTTTATTCTTTACATGCAGTCTTAAAGGGGCACATCCAGCTGCTATTTATATTCAGCCTCTATTTCACTTCATAGATTGCATCTGTTGATTTTAGATACAGTACTAGTTTTCTCAGAGCTGACACAAACACTTCTTAGGATATCATGTTAACACTTGAAAACTTGTGTCCATCTCTGTGAATGTAGGGCAGCCCTTCTCTTGGCTGCAGAACAGCGTGATGTCTTCAATTTTATCTTGGGAAAATAGTAGTACCCTGGAGGAGGAAAAAATAGCATTGGTCTGTGTTGTTCAGTGCCAGTTTTGTCCCTAGTGATAAACCTCTTTTTTTGCTATGCTCACATACTTTACTGTGCCCCCACACTTGTTTTTGTGCAAGCGTTTGTGCTTTTGGTTTTATTTTGGTTGCTGTTTCACCATGTTACGCTTTGCAGGTCTTTTCAGGTTTCCACTGGTCTCTGTCACTGAACCTTTTGTTGCCTTTTCTTAGGTGAGCCAGTCTCAAGAGCACCAGCAGTACATCACTTTCCTGCAGAGGTTACTGGGACCATTACTGGAGGCATACAGCTCTGCTGTCATCTTTGTGCACAATTTTAGTGGTCCTGTTTTAGAGTCTGAATATATTCAGAAGCTACACAGGCACTTAATAAGCAGGACGGAGAGGAATGTTGCTGTGTATGGTATGTTAAACTGGTTTTGGAGCTGGGTTTGATTCATTCTGTTCTTTGTACCACAAGGCAGCCCAAATTGAACTCCAGTTTATTTATCTCTGGGTTTTCTCTCTTGCAGCTGAGAGTGCTACCTACAGCCATGTGAAGAATGCGGTGAAAGTCTTCAAGGAAATTGGAGTAAGTGTTTGGTGCACTGAGCTGGTCAAGTTTCATGTCAGTAATGAGCACAATTTGGACATTTCAAGCAATCTGTTCAGTGTCAGTTTGAAGTCAGTGAATGTATCTGTGGAAATGTGCTGTGGGTTTGGGGCATTTTGGTTTCCTTCAGGCTGAGGGCTGTAACAGAGAGCACAAGCTGCAGAACAGGGCACTTCTTGCCCCTGGGAACACCTGTCTGGATGGCTGGGTGACTAGGCATTTTTATTCACAGCAAATGAAGTTCCTCTGTTCTATTCCATGTCCCTATTGAACAATATTGAAAGGCTGAGAGCATGTTCTGTGCTCAGTAACAGCTAAATTTAATTTTGAAGTCTACTTCAACCTTTAAAAAAGCATTAGTTATTGAATTTTGGCTTAGCAGTGATTGATGCTCCAGAAGAACCATCCTTCTGCAACTTCACTGTTCACCATGAGGATACAGGTGTTCTTTAAGATAAACATTCAATTTTGCACTTTACCATTAGTATTTTAAATTACATATCACCCATCTAGATTTTGCAAGTCAAGTGTTTTTCTTCCATCAGGCTGGCATGGCTTCCTGAATGCCAGATAAGATACAGCATTATACTTTTGAAAGTATTGACAATTAGGCAAAACGTTGATGGGTATGGGTTTTGAAGTCTCTGCATTTACATTCTGATATATTGAATAATCCAACAATAGTTGGCCTAGTAAAGGTATCTTCCTATAGACTCTGAATAGCTGTGAGGAAAGCACATATTGAATCCATCATTTTCCAACAGCAGGATAAACTAGAATGAAAAGTGGAACTAGGTAATGTTTGCTGAGCATCTGTTATTGCATAGCATCTGAATTCTTGTTTTTCAAGTGCTTACACTTTCAGTTGGATGCCTTTGATGGCTTGTTTTGTCCCTCACTGTTAAGATTTGGCTGTTTATCATGTACTGTATTTATTTTTCAATTTCTTTTCTTCCATAACCCCTGAAGGGTTTCAACACTGAGTAAATTCTAATAACATCTGAAGGCATTGCCATCTAAGCCTTCAAGAAATGAAAAGAAAAAAGTCTTGTAAATGAGGGAAAACTTCATTTTGAAAACATTTTCATCTCAGAAGAAAGGAGATTCCTTTAATGTGGTGATGCTTACATGTGTTCATGCTGTGCTTCAGGTTTTCAAGCAGACTCAGCAAAGCAAAGACATCATTTTGGAACTCGGCACTACGTTCCTACCTCAGAGCAACAGGCAGAAACTACTGGAATTCGTCATGAGCTTCATGGTGTTATAGACCACACACAGCACCTTTGTCCAGGGACACGAGGACAGGTTTTGAGACTGTGGCAAAGCCTGGGGACATTTGCTAATCCTTCCAAGTGTAAGGTGCCACTGTCTGGGTAAGGCCTTCTCTGACTTGAACTACTGGAAGACAAGTGCCTTCTTACGTGTGCATTTATGGGTTTCTTACAGTCCCAGTCCTGTTGTAATACAGCGATACTCAGATGACACTTTGGATACAAGTAATCAAACGTTGCAAAAAACAAGAAATTATTAGCATTAGATGTAAAAAAAGTTTTATCAGTGTTACATTTTAAATGAAATTTTAAAGACTGTAACAGATGCACAAGTACACATATTGGTGTTCTGTAGCTAACCCTGAGATCTTGAGTTTAGTGGCAACACAGTTTATGGCTTAACCAAGTAATTTTCATTCCAATTCAGTTTTATTGTTTTAAATAAGTGGTTTAAAATTTTTGCTTAGGTAGGCTATATACTTCATGGATAAAGCCATAGTTTTTCGTAAGTGTTAACATAAATGCCAAAATTCTAATGAAAATTGCAGGTACAGGCATCTGAGAATAATGATCATGTAGCAGGTGATTGTGAGAAATGTCACCAGGCACACCTTGCACTATTAAAACTGTAGTGCAGTGGTAAATTGCACTAATCACTGCTGTCAGGAAGAATGTGAGAGTAGTGTTCGTGTTTTTATTATGGCATCTGTCATTCAGCCAGATGAGTCAGGAGACAGTTGCCTGAATGTGAATATCTTGTAAAATCTTAGATTATTATTTAATTGAAAAAAAAACCTGATAAGTTCGGGGCATTTTTTTGGTTGTTTTGGTTTTTTTTTTTTTTTTTTTTTTTTTTTTTTTTTAATTAATAGGATGTCAGATTTTTTTTTTTTGAAGTGGAGTAAAGACTTGATTTGGTGAAATAAGTTTTAATTTTGGCCCTAAAAATTTCAGCAATAATTTTGTCAGTTCTTTGGAAAAAAATGTTCGTACTATATTCTGTTGATGAGCAGACCTAAATTGGCATGAAGTAGTACCTCTGGAAACACAAAAATATAAACAATGTACTTTGGACTGTGATCTGACTGACAAAAAAAATTAATTCAGAGGCAAAACTGAATGATGAATAAATTCTGTCCTATGAAACAGGACTCTGGTGTTGCAATTTGATCCTTTTTCATGGAGTTCTTGCACTGTAGATTTCATCTTCTCTTCATGTGAGGGCAGATTAGATTGCAGCCTGTAGTCCTGTAATTTAGTACAGCTGATATAGCTGAAGCAATAACTTGGTGGTATGTGAAGCTGATTTGCTTGTGAAATGTGTTTTCCCTCCTTTATGCCTTCTAGATGAGGGAAACTAAACATTTCCTTTGCTGCATTGCTTTGCTTGATTCTCACATTCTGGCCTTGTGAGCAGAAAATCCCCCAAAAGTCATCATGTAATCTCTGTTGCTTAACACAGACATGGAAAAGCATACTTGAATCCCAGCACTTGCACTGTTATGCCAGCACAAAACTGATACACACAATTAGAGTTTGTGGCCAAGGAGCTTGCATTTGTACTGCACCTTGGTCAACAAGAATATTTCTGTAAATTTTTTTATTAAATGCTATTAATATTTGAAAGCCGCAGTTTATAGTTTATTAGCATTATCCTGTTAGCACTGTGAGATGCATGTGTTTTGTCACTAAACCAGGTGCTCTACAACACTTAAAGAATTTCTGAACCAAAGCTACATTAATGTGGATAAACACTGACCCTTGAGTCGCTTGTGTTCTTGTGTCCTGCTGTCTCAGCAGGACTGACTACATCACACATAATTTGTTTTGTGAGGCTACCAGCTGTTTAGAAAACAGTTTCATCTCATACTGACTGATATGCACTGTTCATTCACCTGGTGAATTCTCCATACAATGTTTGTTGCTGATGGCTTCCATTTAATACAAAAAAAGTCTAGGTGCTTCTGAATAACGAGCTCTCATGGTTTACTGCACTTCAGCAAATCTGAAGTGTACTAACAGCAAAGATTGTACATTAAAAAAAATCTAAAATGAAGCAATATGAAGCAAACAAAACGTAAGTAATTTTATTAAGAATGTTTTGCCAACGGAGGCGTTAGTTACCATAAAACCCAGGAGTACTGTGGTCACTGGAGTGTTCTGGCTAGGTGTTGCAACTAAAATAATTTACGGCTTATATTAAAAAAAAAATTAAAAAAATAAATCTGGTTAACATAAATCGATGAGTGGGTAATAATGCATGTGAATACACATTAACGGATACTTATATATGCAGGGGGAGGGGCACCTCTAAAACTGTTTTGGATTTGTATGGAAAAAACCAAACCTGCATGTGATAGATTGGTACTATGACTCATATGCCACTGGAAGCCCTTGCATTCTGCAGCAAGTGTGTATGTATACATGTATATATGCTAGTGTGTGTGTTCTGACACACAACATCTATGCTTTTCCCTGAAATTAAAGCACAGAATGTAAAATTATCAGGCTGTAACAGTCAAAAAGACTAAAACCAACACTTGCACTGTATTTACACCTTCAGTGTCTTCTGATTTTACTAACTTTTCATGTTTGCTTTGCTGTTAGAATTCCAGGTCGAGTTGATTTCAGTAAAGTTAACCAGTAAAAGAGAAAGGCCTGGCCCTGAATTACCACAACTGCATTTTAAGACTTTATAAAGACTTCCACGAGTCTCGTAATTCTTATGAGCATAATACTCAGGTGTGCAAATCTTTTCGGGCCAGTGTCTTTCACGCTGTGAGAAACCTCCCGTGTCCACGCACATCCTGCCGAGATGTCCCGTTGTTAGGGTGACGGGAACGTGGAATTGCGCTCCCGGCGCGGCCGCGGCAATCCGCGCGTTCCCTGCCGGGCGCTGGGCAGCACAGGGCTCTGGGCAGCCCAGGCCTGCACCCACCACCTCTCAGCAGGAAGCATCGGCACACACGTGCATTCAGCTGCCTGCCTGCTCCTCAGAGAATTGCCCCGAGCAGCACGTGGAAGGAGGTTGAGCTGGGATGTGATGTAAGATACTGTTGTTGTTGTTGTTGCGTTTCAGGGGAACTGCTGACTGGAGAACGTTACTGTGTTTTACCTGTTATGTGTAATGCGTGTCTGTTGTAGAAGCACAGAGGTGTACTGGAGTCATTTTAATAAATTAAACTGTTTGCTAATATGACATCTAACAAGTTCTTCTAGTGTTCTTTTGATTTCGTTGTTGTTGTTGTGTTTTGTTTAAATAACTCGCTGAGATAATTCATTCAATAACTTCATCCCACTGCAGGTAGGTTCTGAAATTAAACCATTAAAATCTCTTGTTGTAGATGTATTTCTACCAGGGTTTGAGCTGGAGCAGAGACACTTAAAAAAGCAGGTTGAGGTGACATCTCAACTCCTGAGCCACTGTTCTGTTGCAAAGTGGAGGTGCCATTTTGCCTCTCTGTTCCCCCATGCCCACAAGGTTCTTGTACATGGAGTTCTTTTGCATTTCCTCTCTCCTCATGGGGGTGTTTCTGTGTCATTCAGGAGCCTGGGATGGCTCTGATGCTGCAGACTTCCCTTCTGATGGTGATTTCAAGCTAACCTGGAGTGCAATAAACACCTGTCAGCAATTGTGACAGCATCTGGCAAATGTGAATTAATTGGAATGGGGCTTTAATATAATAAAACCTGCATAGATGATCATTAGCTAAATTGAGAAGGAGAGTTGCTGCTTCACTCTTCGGGAAAAAAAAAGTTATAATCAGCTGATTCTGTAAGAGGCCTCTAGCAAGGTTCACATGCAAGCAAGGCTCAATTAATTGACAACTCTAGGCTGAAGCAGGAAACTTAGAATTCAATTATTGTCAGTAGCTTGAATTAAACCCAATTCTTGTTGGTAATGACCTTATATGTTATTTCTGTAAGTGTCTTCCTATTTCTCAGTCTTTTGAAAGCCCAAATGTCAGATAAACACTTATCTCTAGTTTTTGCTTAATTCTGTTTTTATATAATTAATGCTTGTCAGGCTTATTTAGAAGGATCATTGCTTTGAGCTCTCTGCTTTGTTCTCTTATGGTACATCGTGTTTTCAGTAGCCCTGTGTTTTCAAGGTAAGATCCACACTGATCTGACTTTCTACTTGAAACATTTTCTTTTCAATCTTTATTTATAGATGTTCCTTGTGTTTTGCAGTGCTGGGCGAGATTTATTGTCCTTATTTATTCTCCTGTAAGTTGGCCAACCTAGTAATGTAATTATCTAAAAGGTATTATCATAGTTGATGCTATCTTTAGAATAAGGGACTTCGTGTCTTTTCTGAAGAAACATGCAGGAAATGTTCATCACTGTGTGTTGTGCCAGAGTTCAGGCCTGAGACCATAAACCCCAAAAAGATTTTCAGCTTTCATCTCTCATAAAGCACTGGCAGTTAGAGAAACAAAAGCTATTTAATTAATTGCTGAGTAACTATTAGTTACACAAATCTATATGCATGTAATTATGCAGTGCAAAATGTCAGTAAAAGACACACAGCGTAATTGCTATGAGTAATTTGTGTGAAAAGGTTGTTCTCCAGCACAGTAATAATGTTGGTTGTTAAACTGATAGTATTTGCAATGTCTTGGTCTCAGATGTTTTTTCCAGAGTGACAGTGCCCGAGAGGTGAGGAAACCCAGATAAGGAGATAAGATGATGTAAATTAGGCTCAAAGAGTCACTGAATCCATGTATGGCCTTAGACACATCATTTCTGATGTTGTTTTCTATCTTCATAACAAAGTAATTTGAGGAACTGCATGTGCACTGTTACGAAGTGGATTTTTTCCTCTCCTTGAAACACAAGTCACAGCCAGAAGGAAAGAATTTTGGAGTTGAAGGATTACTATTAGGAGTGGACATGATTTTAGATTTGTTCTGAGTCTTGTCTGTTCAGTATCTTCATTAGTGACCTTGGGAATGGAAGAGAATTTGCTCTTTACATTTGTAGTAACAAGATCTGGGACAGCCAGGTAGTGCAGTGGAGGATATCATGATCCCAGGATACGTTTCAGAAAGATCTGAAAGGCAAAAAGAAGAAAGCCATTCCAACCAGGGGACTATGGTGCATTACATCTGAGAGAAGACCAGCTGATGTACAGGCATAGGAGAGGAAATAAACCAGCTGTGCAGCAAGTCTTTGGAGAAAACTCCAATTCACTGGCAGACCACAAGCAGAATGTGACTTAGAAGGGTCCTGCTGCCATGGAAGGGCAGGTGTCATGTAATGATACCTTCCTCCTGCACACGAATGACAAACACAGGGCAAAACTTTGCAGTCCATAAGGTCTCAGCTGGGATACCAATGTTCTGTTTGAAGGATGCTGCAGGCACGATGGAAGGGGGGGAAAAGTCTTCCCCTCAGCCCTGTGTATGGAGAAGAAAAGAATCTGGATTATCCCCTGGCTAGGGAGTAGTCAGATTGGATAAAAGTAGTGAATTTAGTCTTCAGTTGCACTGAAAAGAACCAGGGTAGATAATGTAAACTTTTTTTACTGTGAGCAAAGAAAAGTGCTGAGATAGATGGCCTGGGAAGGCTGATGTTTCCTTTTCCTGGGAAACACTGATTCCCTGTCCCTCTTGGCTGGACCTTGCTGTGTGGTGGTGAGCAGAACAGACAGGTGAAGCTCTGCCTTCCTGACCTGGGCATCTTTCCTGGGCAAAGTAGAAATGGATTTGTACAGAAACAGCTTGATCTGGCTGATTCTTTGCGTTTGAGATCAGGAGCAGGTGTAGAATGAATTATACTTCTTGTCCCTGTATTTGTTGAGGAGTAAAATATATGATGGTTTTACTAAGGTTGCTCTGTAAAAGTGTTTTATTAGTGTTTCTGCTGGTCAAAAAACAGATGGAGTGCCAGCAGGGAGCAGGAAAGGACTGGGGAAGAAATCAGACATCACATTGTCTTACTGTGTTGTGTGAGCCTTTTCATAGAGAGGTGTAGGAGTCTCCTACCTCTGCCAGTAGTAAAATCCCTGGTGACTGGAAAAAGGGTGAGGAATCCTGTCCCTGGCATTTTCATCTTCCAGAGTGTTCCTGGCAGATAATAATAAATTACAAATTAACCCTGTAATCTGTTAACAGTTTACAGTTTAACTCTGGCACTGCTTCAGAAATACTGAAAGCCAAGTGATATTTCCTCAGCTTTGGGTTTACTGCTGGCCTGACTATTGCTTTATGTCAAGAGTTCAGGCTCCAGTGATTGTATCTAGACAAAGAAAACATTTATAAATGCCACAGAATTGACACTCTTTTAATGCATTTTCACTGGAAGAGTTTCCAGGATCCCCCCAAAAGTACTTAAGCAGCCTCTTTCAGAGAGCTCGGTGCTGTGTGAGGGCTGCTGTGTCATTGGTACCTGGGATGGTTTGTTAACTGCTCACTGTGGTGTGTCTGTAAAACCAGTGTCACACCTTTGATTTGGTGTCCCTCTTCAGATGAGGCTGAGGAAGGGCTGAGGTTTTGTTCCCAGTTAAACGTTTTGCATTTCTGTGGAAAGTTTCAAGGGCTCACCTTATGGCAGTGTTAATGTATGGGGTTTTTTTAATTTAGCTGAAGCCTAATTTTAACCATAGTGTTCAGCTCTTTTAAAATCAGACTTCCTCTCGTCTCTGCAGGATGGAGAAGGCCAATTAAACTACTACCTGTCAGAAGGTAGTAAAAGCCTTTTTCTATGTTTATATTTCCCCTTCATTAAACTAAATTATCATCGTTCAGAACCCTTGCCTGCAAATCTCTCCCTTTGTCTCTGTGGCTGGCTGGCCATTTATAGCCTCCAGTTTCCTTAGTTTATCCTTGAAAAAATGTTTTTTAATCCCCTAAAAGAAATCATTGTGTGTAATAAAATGACTGTTCCCTTTTCTAGGGGATGAGGAAGTTTAAACACGTTTTGTGTTTACATTTTTGTAGTAGTTAGATATAATCTAAGTTAATTCTGGTACTAGGCTTTAAAACTCCTGCATTCTTCCCTCAAACCTGCAGATTCTGTCCCTTTTACCCCAAAATGTTTCTTCTTGTCCAAAAAGTCTAGGAAAACTGGTTTAGATATTAGGAGAATTCCATCCCTTTACCAGCTGTAATCATTAACCCAAGTTGTAGTTTACAGAAGTCTGTAGCAAAGAAGCAGAGAAACCTTGGAAGCTGGTATTTCTGGATATACTCCTGAGAGCTGGGAGAGCAAACCAGGGCAGGAGGTTGGGTGTATGTGTGTCTGTCTTTTAATTGGTTTATATGAACTTATCCCTTTGTCAACACAGAAGGCAGTAAAAATGAAAAATGTTGGAATCAATGACACACGTAGTTAATTTTCTGAACTAAGTAAATTAAGTACAAATTGGTTATTAATAATTCAAAGGACAATGCTAGATAAGAAATTGGAGCAGCTTTTCTATCACTTTCAGCCATTAAAAGATTAGTCTGAGCACAGCAGTCCAAAGCTCCCTTATCTCTGATTAAAGCCTCAATTCTTCATCTATTAAAGAATCAGATCTAAATGAGGGAGCAGCCCGAGACGTTGCTGCTGCAGTAGCCTGGTGTGTTGTGCTGGGCTGCAGATTCAGCTAAGCTGGAAGGTGAGTTTGTGCAGGAAATTTTGGGTATGCAGGACCTCCTGGAGGTAACTGGCACACTGTGAGACTCCTGGTCCAACCAGCTGAGGGTGATTTTCTTCCTCAATGCAGTCTGTCTTTCTTCAGTTCTCCCTGTTGCTGCTATGTGACTGCAGCAATGTCCTCTGTCCTCCCTGGTACACTGATTTCTTTCTCCCAATTCATTCTCACACAAGGAGTTCACCCAGTCTGGCTGCTCACTGCTGTGTAAACAACAAAAGTGAAAAACACTTTTCCCCCACTGTTTCCTGCTTTAACATTCAGGCTTGTACTTTTACGAATTGTGTCTCAGATCTATCACAGCTATCATAAAATTAAATAAAACCAGACTTTCCAAAGGAGATACGTAGTTGCCACTTATGTCCATGGGTAGAAAAAATTCCTGATGGCTGTAAAATGGGATTAAGGACTTTGCTTTTGGAATTATTTTCTTTAGAAGAGTATTCTCATTTTGCTCATAGCGAAACACGGATGAGCCCAGCTCCATCCCCAGTGTGTCCAGCAGATGGTGGTGGAGTTTCATCTACAGCTGCAGTTCCCTCTCAGAGACCGGCCACCACCATTCCCAAACCTCAGTCCCCGGACTGTCCCTTAGAAATAAAATATCATTTCCTTGGCAGCCAGCTGCAGTATTTGCTAGACAAAAGAAGCACTTCATTGGGATTTGGTTTTATCTGTTGCCGTGATTGATTTTTACAGTTTCAGGACTTGGGCTGTGTTTGACACCTGACACAAACACTACCTTGAAAGACCATGTGGAGTTTACTCGTCTTCAAGTGAAAATGTGCATTAGGAGAGAAGCTCTTCACACATCTTCCTGCACCCTTGGGTACAGACAGGCATTTTCAAGAAATGAAACCATCACTCCAAGAGTAGACCTGAGCATGGCTCCAGTTTGGAAGTATCCCAAATGCAAGACCAGAGTTCTGGGTTGAGGATCTATATCAGACCCCCCTCCCCTCACACCATGTAAATAAACACCCCTTACAGCTGTGGGAGGCAGAGAACTGGATCTTATGCAAGGCAGGTGGAAAGGAGAGGGACTGGCAGGGCTGCCAGCTCAGCTTATCCCACTTTAGATACAAACCTTCCTCTGATGCTGCAGGGCAACTCCAAGACTTTGTCTGAGTATGGGTACAAGGTGTTATCACAGTAGCACATCATCTTCATAAATATTCTGCAAAGCATTACAAGCACTAATTTAATTTTCAAGTATTCTGCAGGCTTTTCCTTGTGAAGATAACCTTCTTGATCTCAAGTATCCCAGAAAGAAGTCATTAAAACATCAGTGAGCATGCTAATTCATCAACACACAGAGGTTTTTTACTTGAAAAACCTCCTGATGGCCCCTCTAGTACAAAGCAGATTTGAACCTGCCCTCAATAAAAACTGAGGAGTCCACTGAGTTTAAGAAGTCCTTCAGGTAGGGGGGACAGTGGTGTTCAGTGCTGCACTGCTCACGGGTGTGGGGCTGGACAGGGAGGTGGCTGGGGCCCTGCTGAGCATCTTTGTCCCAGTGTGCAGGTGGCTTTGTGCATCTCAGGAGATGGCACTCGTGCATGTCTTGACAAGACTGTTGATCCCAACAAATCCTGCTCTTCCCCCTTCCCTCTCCCTCTTTAGTTCCTCCCCAATGCTGTGTCCCCTGTTCCTAGGCAGCTGGCTTGAGACTTCACTGGGAGAAAAGCTGAATGAAATTCTGCACCTTCACTCCCTCCATCCCTTTTTCTTGTGGATTATTTTTCAGCCACATCAAAATCCCAGCTCAGCTCCCTGGAAAGCAGCACTGGTCACTGTCAGCATGTTTCTGGACCAGAAACACGCTGGAGCTGGCACCAGGGGAGGAAAGAGAAGGCAAGATGGGCCCACGTGTCCCACACTTCAATCAGAGTGTGCTGCCGAGGCACCGTGCTTTGGGAGCTTGGTCCAGTGATCCCTTGACTCGATACACAGCAGGGACAAGATCATTTGAATGTGTACAGGAGGCAGCTGTAGACATTGTATGTCAAGAAATAAACCAACTTCCACCCTTCTGTCTTAGAAGCAGCTCATGTTGCCCCTCATCTCCTCACCAGGGGTGGGAGCAGCACTTGGATCAAGCAACAGCAGGTGGCTCTGGGGACAGCAGCCACGTCCCAAGGAGACCTGAGGAGCCTCAGGAGCCTTTCCTGAGGGTCTGGAGGATGTCAGCAGAGGCTGTCTATGGGGTCAGATAGCCTCAGGCTGCTTGCTGAATTATGCCACATGCCATCAAATCATCCCACATTAGACAAATCCATGGGCTTGATGATTTCCCTTTTTCAGCACAGCTGAATGGAGATGCAAACACACACACAACACACTCTCTTCCTCTATAATTTTCCTCTGCATGGTAGATGCGACCTGAAAAATAAACACATTTCCCTGTGGGCTGTGATTTTTCTCTGACTGGTGCTTGTGTTTGCCAGCTGTAACACATCTCTTCCAGTCCAGTGCCTTTGCTGGTGTCACTGTGATCCCCACCACATCTCTTTGGTGGTGCCCTGCAGCAGGGTGGGACTGTTTCTACTTGGCTGCAGCCTCAGTTAAACAATGCTTTTTTCTCTGCTGGCACCAAGGGCTGTTTGCAAGTGAGGCAGAGGTGGAAGCCTGACATCATCGAGAGGCCTCAAGAGCCTCAGTCTGGTCTGATCTGCTCATGACTTTGCTTGGCAATTTTAAGAAATGAGGTTCTTCAGACAGCTGGGATGTCTGCCTTCTTTTCCAGATGATTTTCAACCAACTTGCACAAGCCAGGGTGATTGCAGATGTTCTAAGGAGCTCTCCTGCCATCACGATGCACTTCAGCTCAGTCGCCCTCTCTGGACACAGCTGTCAGTGGCTGAACTGCCCACACTGCCCAGCCCTCAGTGCCCTTGGGTCAGCTCCTGCCTGGACTTCCCTGTGCCTGTGACATGTCAAAGGGCTGTGGGAAGATGTCTGGTGAGGTGGTGGTTAGAGGAGACAGAGCACGGAGTCACAGGAAACAACATTTCATTGGTTTTGCTGTTCGTGCCCTGGCATCCTTTACAAGTATAAAGAGGTTATCCACTCTTTTTAAATTCCCTGTGTTACTAGCTTCTGGGCACTGACTGTTTCCACACAACCCATAGGGGACACAATTGCTGCTGGAAAATGAAGGGGAAAAATGAGTCTTTAATTTGACCTGCAACATCAGAGAATTTGAAAAATTGTGAGTGTTTTTATAGGGCTTTTATATCATCACCCTTTTCAACTGAGCATCCTGAATGTTTTATAAATATTAATTAAGTCTCATGTGGCTTCTCTGAATTACGTAAAGACAGAATTGCCTCATCCATCAGAAGAGAGGATTCAGAAACTGCTTAACAATTTGAGACACCATTAAATGACACCAGTTCAGTGAATAAGAACCTAACATCCACTTGAAACCTTTGTGTAGGAGAAAAAATGAGGCAACTGGACTATATCTTTCCATTCTTGCAAAAAAGTAGTGTTGAGACATGAAGGGCTACATGAAGACCTCTCTTCCTCCTCTTCTTCTGTCTCTCCTCTTGCTTTGTGGGGAAACCTTGTCTCCCTGGGCAAACTTCATCTAAGAGTGGGGTTTCAGAAAGGAAGGAACCCAAAAGGAAAAAGCTCATAAAATCCTCATCCCTTCTCTCTCTCCTAGGATGTCATTGGTAGCTGCCACCTGCTGGAAGATGGGGCTGGTCCAGGAGGGTGGAGATGCTGGGGTGGTGCAGGAGTTAAGGGAACTCCATGGAGCGGTGTGGAGCTGGGAGCGGGACGGTGAGGCCAGGCATGGTGTGTGAACCTGCTCAGACAGCAGAACAGAGGGGTTTAAAGGACTGCCAGTGCAGTGATATCATTGTGCAGGGGATGCTGCTGCTTTGGGAAGGAATTTCAAGATTATTCCTCAGAATCACAGAGGCTCACCCAAAGAGATGAGCTAAGAGCAAACTGCAGGCCAATTACGTACCATGTGTTAGATAAATCACTTACCACAGCCAGCTGAGGAACTCGGCCTTGAACTCTGAGTAATTAAAACACTTAACTCATAGTACAGACTGGCATTTAATGAATTCAGAGAGGCATCAGATATTTACTCAAATTTCTCTCATCCTACTGCAATTATTCTCACTTCCTTTCTCAAATGCCCGAGAAAGGTACTGGATGTTTCCTCAGCTGGACTTCTCCAGCTGTATCTTCTAAAGCCACTCTGGATAAATGGTTTCTAAGAAGACAACAACAGACCAGGACAAAAGTGAAGTACAGAGTAAAATATTGTATTGGAAAATCCAGGGAATTTTTTTCCTTTTCGTATACTAGATACACCAAGGCAACCTTGAAACGTTCTAAAATTTCAGTGAGTACAGAGGCAACAGACACAATCTGCAACAAGGGAAATTCCTGTCAGATACCAGGGAAAACATCCCCAGTGAGGGCAGTGAAATCCTGCAGCAAGGGCACAGAGAGGCTGGTGGGTCTGTGCCTGTGGAGGGGTCAAACACCAGGCTGGACAAGGTGTGAGCAGCCTGTCCTAAGCTGGCCCTCTGTCGAGGCAGGTGGGGGGTGTTGGACCACCTGACTTCCAGTGCTCCCTCTCCATCTAAATGATTCCATTACTTTGCTCCTGTTGGGAATTGGAACAGACCTATGGAGTCTCTCTTTTAGATATCCAGACCAGCTTCAGACAAATTAGGAGACAGAGGCAGCCTTTGAGACATTTAATTTTGTGTTGCTCTGAGAATTATGATCACTGTAAGGTCGTGATTGCTCGGCATTTTTAAAAATGTAAAAGTGAAACCAGTTCTCTTATTGTATTTCCTTTCTTCACCACATACGAATTCACCCCTGCTGAGTTTTAATCTTCTGTGAATCTTCTGGCTTTGTTTCCTGCAAAACTTCTTTTGAAAAGCCTTTGTAAAGGATTGCATGGACTTTGAATGGAAATGAGAAGTAATTCAAGGCACAGATCTGTTAATCCTGAGAGCCTCAGTGCTACTTCTTCACACACATTGGGAAAATATGCAAAGTTACAGCAATCAGTTACAGCATGGCTGCAATGAATCTGTTATTAGCTCATGTAAGGCACAATACATGAAGCCTGATGCAGGAGGAAGGAGATGAAAGTGATTTTTTTTAAATTTAAATGGTCCCAGTTCAATCAATTCCCTGTCTTCTTGGCATGATAACCCAATCATGACTGTCTCTGTGAAACGAGAGGATTGACACCATTTTAATATATTTCATTTTACAGTAGTTATTTCCCTACACATAATATTTGCAGAGGAAAACTAACAAACCTGGACAAAGTAAATGAAAATAAAGCTAATTATTACATAGATTTCTCTGTCTTCCTCTTCTATAGAATCTGTATGCATTTTTTGGCTTTTGCATTTTTTTAATTTTTACTTTTTAAAGAAATACTACAATAAAATGCTGAAATAAATAACATCTAATAAACACCACTCTCTTGCCTTTTCAGTCAGGAAAAAAAGGACTATGTTTTGCAAAGAAACAAATGGTAACAACAGAGTGCTGAGAGCAGCTCAGTCAGGGTATAAGTTTGTCCTCATCCAAAAGAGTTTGTGAAGAGCACTATAAATTTCCAGTGACATGAAGGAGGATTTTGGCAGTGACTTACCATTTGTCTTTGTTTCAGTTAATGGTTTGGCTGTCAGGTAAAATAACAGATAACAAAGACATACTCAGAGTACCCCAGAAATTCTTTTATTTTTTTCCCCTCTGTTTTTTATATTTCAAGCATCACATATAGTTAACAATGTGTCAACACTGCCATTAAAAATCTCTGGTTCTGTTTTTATATATGTGAACTGTAAAAAAATTTGCTTCAGGCTCCAAATTTGCAGGGTCTTGCTCATGAGATCCTGTAAAACATTTTATGAATTCATAAAAATGTGTTAGATTCTGCTCCAGCTCTTGGATTCAGTCTCTTGAATCTCTACCACAAAACTTTAATAACGTGTTTTCAATACGTTTTTATTAGTGAGTTTCTTACAGAACCTGTTATAAAATTGTGATCGGAGTTTCCTTATAGCTTTGTTTCTCCTTATCCCAGATTAAACAGCAAGCTTGCTGTTTCTGCTGTGTTAGAAATTGATTCTTGCCTCAGGTAATCACCACACTTTCTCTCAGAAAGGTTACCACATACTTGCACACTCGTACAACTCAAACATTTCCCTCACTTCAGCCTGTCCACTCTGCTTGTTTCAAATAGTTCTGGAAGGACTTTGGATGGCATGGGCAGCCTGGCAGTGATCTTTAAACTGTGTTACTGTACTTACAAAATCTCCCTGGGGAGGATTTTAATTCAGCAGAGTACCTCTCCAAAGTACTTGAGGGAATTAGGTTTCCAGGATTTTCATTTGCTCAGCAGAGCTGAAATAAAGTGAATATCATCTGTGATATTCTGGAGTTAATAAACACAACCCTTAACATGAGTCTTTACTTTCTCTGGTGTGTCAAAATGCAGGATTTGTCCTGCTGTGAGAAAACCACATCTGCATCATCCTGCCCCTGACAGCAGCTTGGGGCATGGGCTAAGACATATGTCAAAAACCCCTCACAGCTAAATAACTTAGCTTAAAAATGAATTTCCAGATCTCCAAGTTCATGCCTGACAACACAGACTGAAATAAAATGCAGGATAGTTTTTATTGTGTGATCTGTATCCCTCTGTGGTGCAGCATCAATGAGTTTCAAAGTCTCATTAGTGTTTGCATTAATTGCTCCTGCATGGACGAGCATTTCCTCTGACCAGCTTGCAAAAGGTTTCCAATTCACATTAACTAGATTATCTCTTTCCTTTCATAAGGATATGTGCAGGAGAGGTCTATTTCTATATCCCACTTGATATTTTACAAGTGTATCACCCCCTCTTCTCTTTTAACTGCTATTCCTGCTCTGCAGCTGATGGTTTGGTGGTGATGCTGGGGTGTCCATTGGTGTATGTGAAAGGGATATTTAGTATGGAATAGGCCTTTTGATGGTCATTATAGACGTGAAATTTATTGTTTATTGTTTCTGACACAGAATTATGTTGTAAAGGTTATTTTTTCTGATGGTCAGTTCTGCTCACAGGCTGCCTTTTGTTGAGGGGCACTGCATCGCACTCTGTGTCAGAATAATTTTTCCTGCTGTGGGACAATTTTTAAGCAAATGTCAGTATTATCCCTCACTTCTACAACAAAGGATATAAGTAGTGGTAGGCACTGAGACTCAGCCAGTCAAAGAAAACATGACAGGAATCAGCTCCTGCTCCATGGTGAGATTTGGGTAGTGTGGATGTGCCCTGTATGTGGTGTCTGTGTGTGAGGGAACAGAGAGTGCCTCCTAATCCCTGCTTGGCAGGGTGTACTCTGACCCCGTGAAATTGGGCTATGTTACACTTTTGCTTTCATAAAGCTGCTGCCAGATTTGGGGAAGAAATTAGGACTTTTAAAATTAGGACTTTTCCTTCAAAAACTAAAGTTAAAATTCAGAAGCAGGTTGTTGTTTCATCCTTTTATTGCCCTCTGTTCCAACAGGCTGCAGAAGTGCCTGTCCTCCTTCCCAAGAGCAGACTGGCAGTGTGGATTGGAGGGTCCCATCCCTGCCCAGTGCCACAGCTTTCCCTCCTGCTGATCTTAATACTGTCCTAAAAGCCCAGAAGAGATTTTTCTCCCTGCTCATTCAGGAAAGAGGTTCTTGGGTTACTTCATGGCTTGGCCACTAAACTGACATGTTCAATGACTGTAATTTTTCATGTAGAGAACTCTGAAAACCACCTAGGACACTGAAGGTACCTTGAACCTTTTTCCTGGGAAGGAGCTTGCGTGACAGAAAGATGAAATTTTCTTGTTACTTTGTTCTGTAGTAAGTCTCTGTTTAGATGTTTTAAGAAAGGATTTTCACATTTTTTTTTTCAATATTGCTCACATATGAAACTGTCTGAAAGCAGCAAGGGAAATGACCCTGAGAGGAAAGACATGGGAGCAGATTTCTTGTCACCTGGATAAGGAAGGTGACAGGGGGAGGTTACTGCCCTTTCAATACCCATCTGCTAAGGTTAACAAATGCTTCAAACCACATCCCAAGTTTGGTCTCCTGTAGAATATTAAAAACCACTTAACTGAATCCTGCAGAAGCTGTATTCTTTAGAAACTCCTGTGATTGTAGGCACCAAAAATGTGCTCTATCCCTGCAGGCAGAGGGAAGATTACCCTGGAGAGGGACCACAGGGTTGGAGGGGAGGCAGAGCACTGTTGAACAGAGCTTTGTACTTCAGACTTCTTTGTGCAGAGCTGTAGCACAGGAGCCCTCCAAGGAGTCTCTGTAGAGTGCCAAACTACACAGCAATTCAGAAAGACTGACTGTGTGTAGGAGTCATCTCTCTGCATCTGCAGTGGGACCGACAAAATTATCACAGTCCAACTAAATTCCTGTGAAATCTCCTATGACTGACCTGGCAAATGATGCTTACCTGGCTAATCCCCAGCTTTAGAACGAGCTGAAATAAAATCTGAGGCTTGAATGTGTTCCTTGAATCACCAGTATAAATATCTGCAGGTTGTGGTAGTGCCTTGGGTCCATCAGTAATAAAATATGTGTGTGAGCTTGTGCTGTCATTTGTTCATTTCTAGTAGCACTTTACCAGGAAGGAGCAAGCAGAGACACAGAATGGCCAGGAGTGATAAACTGCTGTGTCAGAGAGTCTGTAAACCTTAGCCACAGAGTCCTTCTGCTTGTCATAAGCAAGTGATTTAAACTTTTACATGCTAGCTTCTGCCAGAGCATTTCGCACAGATCGTCTTTCTTCACCCCACCTTGCAGCTGTCACCTCCAACAGAGAGCTTAGAAGTGATAAAAAAATCACCTCTACAAACAGGACTAAGAAACCACAAAGCAAGCTCATTAACTCATTGCTTGTTGTAATCAGTTCAGCAAGAGCTGCAAATCAGTGCTTTCCCCATGGCATCTCTTACCACAAGCTTTCCTTTAAAGGAAATCTTAGGCATGAAAATGAGGGTAAAATGCGTGATGGTCCCTAAGGTTTTGGAGCATCCAGTTCCTTCCACAATTAGCGGAACGTGGGCCTGTAAATGCCTTATGTGGCTTTGAACATCCTGCTTGACTGCTATTGGAAGTGCCAGAGCTCATCACAAGCTCCCGGGGTGAGCAGTGGCAGGGCCTCCCGGGAGCTGAGAATTCCAGCAGCCAGCACGGAGGAGGAGGAGGTGCTCCTTCATGTGGAGATGAAATGCTTTGCTTTCATAGCTGCGAAGCCACAGCAGTTACACATCTTCAATGGTGCCTTCAAGTCTTCAATTTCATGTCTTCATATGTTCCAGAAGTCTTCAATTAATTAATTAGGCAATTATCTTTTAATAGGTCTTTTCTGCTGCTCTGGGCTACACGGGTCCCTTTGGCTGGCTGCTATGTGACTTTATCCAAGGACCAAACATCCTATTTCTAACTTTAGCAGTGCTCAGAGACCTCCTTCAGCCCTAGACCACCTTGTCTGCACTGCTGGCTTTGTCTACACAGAGAAAAAGTGATGTTTGTGGTGGTAACTGTGATCTGCAAGGTCTGGCCCCAGCTGGGGCATCAGTGGGCTCCTCTGCCATAAAAAGCAGTGGGGCAATTATTAGGGTCACATTTCATGTAAGCTTTGGAATGAGAAGTCATATTGGGGGTATTTAGGCACCTATTGGCAACTCTCTTGTAGCTTTTGTGAAATCTACTGAAATGCCCACAATAATGGTTCATATAAATGCTCCAGCTCATTCCATGTGAAGTGGGAATATTGCATGTTTGTTGTGACTGCTGCTTTGAAGATGTGACTGAACAGATTGTGTCTGGTCTGGTTCCCACTGGCGGAGGCTGCTGCAAATGATGATGCTCAGAATCAAACTGCAGAATAAATCCCGGGAAAACTTGGCAAAAATCATGGACTTTAATCTCCAAGCTGAAATGTGTTTGTTTTAATAGCTGGTCCGGGAGGCGCACTTTGAACTCCTACTTAAAAAAGGCTTGTTTTAAAATTGGGAAAGATTGTACTTCTGCAGATTTCATATTGATTTTCTGTCATTTGAGGGTTTAAAAATGGAATTGTTTCTTTTTGCTAGTTCTCAAAAATGAAGATTTTCTACTTCCAGAAAATCCAGGAGCAGAAAAACTCAACAGCCCTAGCATGGATCATGCCACAAATGGCAGCCTCAAAATAGGACATTTTAAAAAGTGAGTTGTTTGGATGCATGAAATTTAACTGTTCATACTAGACAGAATTTTCTTTGGTGCAGCTTTTTAAGGAAATCTTACAGTATTAATCCCACAGCGATAGACAGGAATTTTCTCCATCCAAACACTGATGAACAATTTGGGAGAAGCAAACAGACTGTGATGAACTGCACAAAATCGTCCCCGTAGCTGACAAATTTCTGTTCTGCAGAAGAATAGGGCAATTAGAACTGAATAATACCATTTTCCCTTTCATTTGTAGATCTCATGTTAGGTTTGAAAAGTGTTCTATAGGATTGTCACGTCCTTGCACAATGTTGCGAAATATCTTTTTCCCATGTGATGGGAAATGAATATGAATGGCAGATGTAACCCCAAGTGGCTGGTAAATGAAGTCAGTGATTCGAGGGATGGCAGAGAGGCCTGAGGATGCCTGCAAAGTCAGAGGCAAAGAATGAAATCCAGCTTCTAACCTCTGGCTCATACAGGTCTGCCAGCTCTCAGGAAACCTTTGTAAATCTTAAAGAAGTTTTTGGCTAAGAACCCTGATGTAGGAAAGGGCAAAAGAAAATCAGCATAGTTTGGATTGACCTTCCAGTTCTAAGAGAAAACTTTAAAGGTGTCAGGTGTCTTAATTACCTGTATAATGGGACACAGTCACTTTGGGATATGCATTTCAGTCCAGCTAGGGGTTGTAAGAAGCCACGTAAATTATGCAAACAGTATAAAATAGGGTAAAACATTTCTGTGGGTCCAATTCTCTGATGTTTTACAATTTAAGACCAAGAAATTAATGTACAATGATTCAAACAGCTCAAAATACCCCACAAGAGATAATTCATCCCAAAGTACTTACAAGCAATAATTCAGTCAGCTGGTGAACTGAGTGCTAATGATGAGCAAGGAAGACTTCCAGCATTTGAGAACTGTTTGCTGGATCACCTAATCTGGTACTGAAGATAATTGCCTAGCAATATTTTTGAGGAAAACAAACTGAAAATTTTAATCCCAGCAAGGGTTCATGTAGTTGAAAGAAAGCCCTGAAAGCAGCTGAGATCATAAAACTGAAGTTTCTTTTTTGTTGGCTTTTATACTGGAGTTAACATTTGCAGATGTAATCCTTCAAATGCAGGATGCCCTCCTGGCAGCCCTGGAGGGCATTAATGGCCCTTTGTGTCCCAGCCCAGCTGCTCCCACCCCTGCCCAAGGTCCAGGGGACCCACACCAGCTCAGGCAGGGCTGTGACTGTGACCCTGGCTCCTGGCTGGACCTAGACCTGGACCTGGACCTGCACTGTAAGGAGCCTGTCTCCCATGTAACCTCTTGGAAATATCTCCTAGCTTTGTCACCAGTCCAGTCTTTCTGAAACGCCCTTTGCTGCCATATCCCAGATGTAGAAGTCATCCACTAAACAGTTTCTCCTGTGTTTTCTTGGATGGTTGGCTGCTTCTGCCCATTTTTCACTTTTTGGGCCAAAATGCTGTGGACCAAATGCTCCTGAGCAGAGTGGAAGGAAAGGCAGCAACCAACACTCAGAGCTCACTGTCAGTTTGCTTTGGATACCTCGGAATGGGAAATAGTGGATCAGCTGAGAATCAGGATTAAAGAAGAAGATATTCTCAAGGCTTCCAAACTCGGGGGAAATAAATCAGTTGCTGAACAATTCTTAGCCAAAGAAACACCCACCTGGCCACCTCCTGCACCCCTCAGGGGAAATCTTGACATCCCACAGCAGGGAACTGTCCTGACCAAGAAATCTGTGTTTTCCTGTTCTTCCTTTAAGGTGACATGTGGGTGCTTTGATGAAGCCACTTCTGGATGGGATATTACCAAATGTTTGGCAGCATTTTAATTTTCAGCTGGGCTCTGGGAAGATGATTTGGGTCAGTGGAGCACTCTTCAGTTAGAGTGACTGGAAAGTCAAGCATATGCCTCTTTACTGGAGACACCTATACTATCTGGGAAGAATAGAAAGTTTCTAAAGCATCTTAGGGAAGGAAAAGGAAATAATCAAATAAACATTTTACTCATGAACCAGAAGAGTAGCAAACTAATAAAAAAGTAACATTACACACACACACACACAAAAAAAAAAAAAAAGCTGGACAAAAGACTGAGAGGAAGGGAAATGTATTTGGGATTTTTGTTTATTTGCTTGTTTTTCACACTAAAACTCAATTTAATTTTTAGTGAAAGATCACACATCAAAAATACAGCTTTTTCTTCCATGGCATATTTAATGCCAAAGCACATCTAACAGTGCATCACCTTGCTTCCATGGAATTCCTGGGAAGTTGGAGAGCTTCACTTTGGTCCAAACCTGAATGATAACATCTGTATTAACAGGGTGGAGAAAGACAAGTTTTTGTTGTTTGCCTGCAGCTGTTGGAAGCATCTCTGAGCTTCCTCTTATTTTCTAAGAAGGAGAAAACTACAGGTGCAGGAGATTTAGACACTGCAGCTTTGTGACCACAGGCTATTTATTATCCTTGCAAAACAAAGCAAGATACTGTTTACTTTTCATTTAATTACAGCATATTCCCACATATGACAATACTTTAATGGGAGCTCACACTAAATCTCTGTGGTAATTTTCTCTGCCTCTTTGGGCTCAAGATCTTATGAAGATTTAGGTGATTTGTTTCAAAATCCATTCTCTTGTGGATTTCTAGGGGATTTGTGATGTCAAGTGCTGTACTAATTCTTAATCACCACACAATGTGCTAATTAGTTTTGAAAACAATTTTCTGGGAAAATAAAAAAGCAATGATTTTAGTCACCATCAGAAAATAATGTAGACAGGAATGGTGACTGAAGCTTTGTCCACTATACTTAAAGCAACATGTGGACAATCTGATACACTTCTGTTATGCCATCAAAACAGTGCACCCTCTTTTAATTCAGCAGCTGGAACAAAAAAAAAAAAAAAAAAAGCCCAATTCCTTGAGCAATGCATAGTGTGTCATGACTTTCCTAACTGATAGCACTGGTGTGAGTATTGCTGCAGTACTAACAAGTTTCTGTTTCTTATCAATTCTGCTTTGTGTTTCTGCACCTTTGTCAGATAATACCCAGAATGCAAAATGCTATTCTGAAAACAGCAATAAAATTACTGTGTAACTTCCTCTTTCCCTTTAACTAATCAAATAAAAGACTCTGGGTGCAATAGAGCTAATTCTGACTGTGGGACAAAGATGAAACATTTAACTACCCCGTTAGATAACCTCAACCAAAAGGCACATGAATCTGAGTGAAAAAAGTAGGGGAAAGCTTCTCTGTAAGCACAGGGAAAACTTAAAGTGGAAGTTAGCTGAAAAAGAGAGTTGTGTGGGCTGAATCTAGAGGAGCAAAATTGGTAACTATAGTTTGGGCAAAGTGGCAACTTCAGGGTTCTATCGCTATGGTGAAATCTTCTGTGTTTAATACTTGGAGATCAGTCCTAACCAAAACCAAGTTATGATATGAAAATGCTTGAGCTGTTCTTTGCTGTATAAATAAACCCATAAGGAAGAAAGATATCATCTTGGTAGGAGATGAGAGAAAAAGACCCACTGCCACTTTTACAAGTGGAGGACCTGAGCCTTACTCTGAGATCCCACAGGCAGCAGACAGAACATGACTTCAGGGAAGTTTCAGGGTCCCAGAAAAACTGAATCACTTTCAAAGGGTTTCAAGGAGAGTTAAAGACAGCTCAGAAATCCTCCTGGTTTATTCTGGACTAAAATCCAGGAAAGTCTGTGAAAATGCTTGTGTTTTCTGTAGTGGATTCAGAAGGACACCCAAAATATTTCTTCTTACAAAACCTGTTCATGGCACATATAACGAAAGCATGCAGCTAAATGTGAATAGCCAGCTGTTGGAAGTAAACCTGGAGAATAAGGATTTACAGGGGTGAATCACAGCCTACCCACTCCTTGTCTCCTGTCTTTTATGCCTGGACCTTAATAGCAAAAATATCATCAGCTCACCTAACCTGAGCCATGTCATCCAGCTATTCTTATTGAGCTTGTAAATTCCATCTGATCAACCAGTTTTGTCACATTGCTCTGATTTAGCTGCTAACTTCATCAAAAGAACATCTTTCCTGCAGAAAACAAACATACAAAGACTTTTGTGCCAGTTTTTGAGTGATAGCTGCTCTGGGAACTTCTTTCCCTTTACTGAAATTCGGTTAATCCTACACCTCTTAGAAAAGGCACATCCATACCTAACTCATGCATCTTAAGTGCTACAGATATTAACAATGGCTGACCCAGCCCTTTCCCACTAAGATCACCTTCCAGTGCATTTTTCCTTAGTTCTGTAAAAAGACTCATGTTTTACCAATGTTACATGATCGTGTGATTCATTGCTCACACCTGCAATATGAGACCTTCTCCGTTTGCTCCAGGTTAAGCTGATTTGCTGGCTTCATTAGCCAGTTCACTGAAGAACATAAAACCTGAAGGAAGAAGCTAAGTTGGGAGAGAATGGTTGTGTTTTCTCTATGGAGCTTTGTGGGAAGAAACTTCAATAAATTGTTAAAGGCAAGTGATTTTCAGGATCCTGCTGGGACAAGAGAAGAGAAATGCACAAGTTGACTGAAGTGATTATGTGCCTGAAGATTAGGTATGTAAATATATTGTAGTTCTGACTACTCTTAGTATCTACTGATTGCTGAAAATGTTGAAGCTGTTTGGTTGAATGGCATGTATATAAGTACTGTGCCTTGTGATAGTGGTGAACTACACCTAATTCATCATTAGTCCTGAGGAAAATGAGGTGCTAGAGCTTGCAATGGGATTCCTTTAAGGGCTGGTTCAGGAGCTCTTTATTGTATGTCAAAGTAGTAATCAGCAAAGCTCTAGATATGGATGGAGGTGTCCTACTGTGCTGAATAGATGTGATCTAGTTCACTTCTTTCCTTAAAACAGGAACTTCTGCAGAAGGTGTGGTGCTTGCTTTACATCACATTTACTGGAGGCTGATACTCTTGCAGGAGATGTTGATGCCTGTAACAGGGCTCTAGGCAAATGTGGCAGAGATTTGGAGTATTGTGTTTTGTTTGTTTCTGAATGTGGAAGAGGTTCTGTAACTAAAAATCTATTTGTCTCCAGGTGCTCTTTATGGTCTACTTAATGTAAGCATTTTCTTGTTACATTACTGCCTGCCTCTCTGCACAGTTCTAAAGTAGTGATTAAAACCTGCAGTGACTCAAGGCTTTCCTCTGGAAAAAAAAAACAAAACTCCACTAATTCTGGTAAGAGTGTTTATGCTGAGATTCACTGAGGTGGTTCTGAGTCTTAGCAAAGTGCAACTGTGGAGGAGATTATGAGCTTTACTCAAAGCTTTGTGGGTTGTCATCCAGGATTAGATGTTTGGAATCCTCCTCTTAGGAGGATGCATCAGTGCTTCTGGAAGGAAATCTTGGATTTTTAATAAAAGGAAGGAATAAAATTGTCTATTTGCAAAGCACGTGGCAGGAATGTCATAGGGACTTCTTGCTCTCCTACATCCTTTTATTTTCTCTACCTGGAGTTTGTGACAGGAACTGCAGAAGTTGCTCTATCCAGAGACGTAAGCCTTACATTCACTATACCTTGGTGCAACTGTTAGATTTGTATTTCAGTTTTGATTGAAACCTTTGCTTGGGAGACAAAAGTTGCTGGAAGGTATAGGATGAGTTCTTACCTGGAGATTAATGCAGCTCCTTGTGTTGTATACTGTCCCCTGAACTTGGCAGGCTGAAACTCATTCTAGTTTCAGAGTAAGGGCTGGAAAATTGATTAAGTTAAGCTTTCTGGGGCATGATGAGCAAAGAATGCATCAAACTCGTTTTCAAAAAATGAAGACAGAATTCATTTAGTGCAGACTGCTTAATTAGTGATGAACTATTTAGTGGTAGAAAGTCTGTAATGTAATAGAGGTACAAATTTTGTGTTGAAAATTGTTTTTCTCGCTTGTGTATTAAATGACACTTTGCTTTCTTGTCAATCTGTTTGTGAATCAAGCATTCATAACCAACTAAATGCTTTGGTTTTTTGGCATGCTGGTTCTAGTAGCAGCCAGAGGTTTTTGTTTAACTGAAATGAGAAGCCAAGACTTGTACCCAAGTTTTAGTTCAGGGGAAATGTAATAGATATCTTTCATCTCAGTTCAGTTTGAATTCTGAGACAATTTATGGATGAAAGGTGATGTGTTAAGTAGTGGGTACAATACACGTGTTTGCACTGCTCTGTAGCTCTCAGAGCAGACAGTGGGTTGCTGCAACACGGAGCCAAATCCTGATGCAGGGTTCTCTGCAGGTGGTGATAAATGGAGTGTATTGCTCAGCAGGGAGCGGGGCTTCCTCAAACAGTTAAAGGATAATGCAGTGAGAGTGGAGGGAAATAAGGCTTTTTTGTCTGCATGTATGTGGTAGGGCTTCTTCTAGTCTAGTACCTATCAAGAGGCCTCAAAAAAATAAATCAAAGATCTCAGCCTTATGCCCAGTTCCAGAAAAATGCCGTGGTAAACTAAGTAGGAAAAATGAGGTGTTGGAAGGGTGAAGTTGACTGAATGGAATAACTGTATGAATAATATATTGTTTTGCTTTCCAACAAACACTGCTGTGTGAACAATGGTCTTTCACTGGGTGAAAACCTTATTCAGCAAACCAGCTTTGAAAAGTTGAGCAAACAGGTAAATAAATGCCCAGCAATACCTATAAACAAGTGTGTTGCATGAAGAAGTGAATGTGTGTGGCTGTTGGGCCTGCACAGGAAGCTTGGCAGGTGTTTACATGTGATCAAGAGGAGGCTTGCAGAGCTGCTGGGGGACATGTCCTCCTCTCTGTAAAGGATCACACTGGAGCTCTCCCCCCTTGTCCCACACTGTGGGTCTGGAGCAATTCTGATTTATTGCTCTATACATGACATCTATGTAGCTGCTGACATCTGATAATCTTCATGCTCTTTCACAAAGAGGGAGGAATCAAAGGTTTGGTTTTTCCCAGTGGAATACTCCATATTTTATCCTTACAATATAGGTTAAAGCATTCTGAAGTATTTTAATGATCTTTCTTAAAGGAGTGTAAGGCATCAACTGGCATGTGAAAAACTTACTGGTGGTGACCCATGAGGCCTGGCTGAACAGGGAGAAGCCATAATGTGCAAGAGTATCTCCAGATGCAGTGTTGGCTCTTGGCTCAACAGTGAGTCTCTGTTCCAATGCAATTACATGACTCAAGCCCCAACATAAAGATGACTTACTGGTATCCACCCTGCATGTGCTTCTTGTGGCTGCTAGGCTCACCTGAGTGTCCCCAAAGTGGCTGTGGAGTTCTGGGCACAAATTGTGCTTGGGCATGTCCAAATAGCCACTGTTAAACTCTAGCTTTTCAAAGCTGTCCTTAGTGCTCACAAAAAAAAAAAAAATCTCCTTAGGGTGATGTGTATTCCTGCAGGCATTCAGGTTAGTCCAAAGCCAAGTGAAGCTTTGCTAGTCTGACTGGGACAGTACAAACACCCATGTTCATTGCTTTGGTGATAAGAAATGTCAGTTCCCTCTGTGAATTCCAAGGTGCAGCATTTCTGTATAAGATTATTTTTCTCTTGAACAGTCATTTTCATTGTGGGAGTTGGTCCTGCCCATACTGAAGGCAGATGTGACAGTTGCCTGCAAGCTCTTGGAGCCCTTTGCAGGTGAACTATTATGGATTTCCTTCCCCTTGCAAGAGGTGCTGTGTTAAGGATGCATCATGTACCCTGTCCGACAAAGACCATGAAGTGACTCAGAGTTCTGCTCTGAGCTGATGTGAAGACTGGGCTGAAGAATCATGAAAATGTCACTGTGCTCTGTAATGTTTTTATTTTAGTTTGAAACAACCTGCCCTATCAATCTTCTTTCCTTGCTTTTTGAGTCTGTGCTATTTTGTTTCTCATCTGGAATTACTCTTGTATAACATCAAGCTTGAGATTTATGGTTCAGATCTGTGTCTTTGGGACCCTTAAGCTTTCTTGCATCTGATTGTGTTTTGAGGAGCTGCAAAATCTGCTTGAATACGAGTATGCTTTAGGGGGTTTGGTTAGAGCTGAGGCAGTGTGTGGTGCTGGCAGTGACGTTCACAGTCTGCCTGCACTGATGGGGGGTTTGATACAGAATTCTGTTGTAGTCCTCTGCTGGGGACTCTCTATTTCCGTTCTTGCTTTCATGCCCTAAAAATGTGTTTCCCTTGACTTTGAGAGCAGCTTTTGCTTGTTCATTTTTTAGTCTCTTTCATCTGATTCACAAGAGATCTACTGTTATTGAGATGCTCTGGGGCGTGTGGTTTTTAATGTATGACAAAACCTCAATGTGTTTAAGGGTGTTGTGTACTTTAAAGAAATTAATGTATTTCAGGTTAGTATGGTGCCTCTGTGGGAAGGAATAAGATGAAGGGTCACTGAAGTACTTATTGGAAGGTGATCAGGAGTTCTCTCATAATACTTGGCAGCACTGAGTGCTTGGAGTTTTGCTGTGAAGGTCAGGGATGATGTTTAAAATGCTTTGACTATTCCTGACAATGCAGCTCTGTGTCTGAGGAGAGATGATCACCACTGGAACAGTCTGCTTGTGTCTGGGTGCAGCACTGAGTCCTGCCCAGTTTGTCCCAGTAGGGTGTGCAGGCAGAGGGGACAGATCCTTTCCCAGGTACTTCCACACCTTTTGTGTTGGCTTGCTTCCAAGCTGAAGGGATTCAGTACAGGGCATATTCAGGGACTGTGTGGGTGTGCTCCCCACATCTAATTGACTTTAAGACTTGTGATCTGGGTGCTCAGTACAAGGTTGCAAGAGGAACTTGTGAATGTGGGCTGAGGGGATTCTGGTAGAATTTTCTCACACTGACTGCCTTGGTTTTGATGAAGTTCTTGTTGGCTTTAATTGCAATAGGATGAAATGATGTCAGCTCTGCTTTGGTCTCGGTGGGATGGGTTTGTTACGGATGTTCAACAATGCACTACCAGTATCTTGCTTCTGCTGTTCTCTAGTTGGCCTCAATCACATCACTGAATAGAGGACTTGTTTACCTTCTGCAGTGACTGCAGGAAACACCTGCTCAAGTCTACTTAGCACTATGGGTAGAACTTGGGGAAAAAATAAACCTGCAGAAGAGAAAACCGTTTCATTTTTTTCTAGCCTTCAGTATGAGAATTGGCCAATGGATTACGTTCTGAAAAGTCTATTTGTCTTTCCTTATTTTAACCCACCTCATGGGGAATTTAGGTACTTGTCTCTTGTGAGCTAAGAAATGTGATTCAACATTAAGCAACTTAGAAAACATAGTGTTTCAGCCTGGCCTACAGTGAGTAGACAATTGATGGGGCTTCTTAATTTTTAAGAAAGTAATTGTCATGAGAGGTAGCCCTTGCTACTTGGCCAGGGGATTGGTCTTGTTTTCGTCAAAACACTCAGACTTTCTGAATCATGTCCTGAAGGGAAATGGTTCTTGGCAAAAGAGTTCTTAATTACATTCTATTTCAAATTTATTTTACATTCTGGTCTTTGTAGCAAGCAAGTGTAATGGGTTACTTCTGAGAAACTGGCATTGTGGCCTGCCCCTTGGGGACTTCTGGGGCGGCACAGAGAATTACAGCTGCTATTAAACTTCTTGCAGTAATCACAAATTGAAAACACAAGAAGCCAGGAAAAGTGTCTTGCAATTATCTTTGAGTCACAAACTTGCAGCAATGCCTAATTCACCTCTAAATTAGAAAGGAGATGTTCTAGTGCTGAGAAACATGCCTGCATATTTTAGTGACATGATGAATTGCTTAGATGCTTTCAATCTGCTGTCATTTAGTGTTGACATTATCTGCATACAGTACTTTAATTAGTACAAACAATAATTAGGTGACAATGGTGAAGTCTTCAGCAAGTATGAATCAGTATCTGTTTATATCCTTACTAGATTCACATGAGAAATAGTGTAGGGAATACTTAATAACCTCTGAAAGAGGATAAAACAATCCTTCAGTTGGTATATGTTTACTAATAAGACTGGTGGTGATGCAAAATGTAAATAATGGATGTAGTACCTTGTCTTGAGCAACTCCTTTCTTGCTCTGCTGGTGGGAATTGTTTTTTCTGGCAGCTGGGCAATGAGCATAACTGTTGTACCTTCCCCCTTTGAATGCTCCAGCTATGCCAGGGAAAACAGTTTGTGCTCCAAGTGCAGCTGTGGTTCTGGAAATCAGCATCTTTTTCCTTGTAGAAGGTCAGCTGGGGCCAGAGTGGGGACTTGAATTTCCTGACAGGGGTCACCTGGGCTGTTCCCAGAAAAATCTGTGCTGGGCAGGGGGTGGGAAGTGCCTTGTGATAACAGTGACTTTGGTGAGGGGCAGAGCTCTGACTTTGGCTTCAGCTCTTTCTGGGCACCAACTCTTGCTGTGTCAGCAGCAGAGCTCCTGTTGGGTGCTGGGCTCAGCCTGGTGGTGTGGGAGCTTCAGAGCTTGGAGTGAGCTCTGTCTGTGAGCTGTCAGATGCTGTTGGGTGAGAAGGGCAGCTCTGCTCCTGACCATTGCCCCTGAGGCTTAGCGTTCTCTCCCAACAAGCTGGACATGATGACATTTAAAATAATTCCAAAACCTGAATGCCAGCAGCTCTGCTTTCACCTAAAGTGATGTGAATGTGAATGATGTCCCATCCCCCCTCATGGGAGAGTTTCCTGCTTTTGTTTCTTTGGAAACACCCCTTCCTGCTGGCCCTGGATTGTCACCATTTAATTGCTGTTACATGTATGGTGTTAATGAAAGCTTCCCAAACAGAAAATGGCTTATGTCATTGAAAAGCATACAGCTCCCTTATTGTCACTCTGTGACACGTCTGAACCCATGCTGCCAGTCTGTGTGCTCTGTCCCTGTGTGAAACTAAGTTTTTGATTAATCCTTCTCTGAGTTTGGTCAACCCTGTAAATTGCTGGTACCAAAAGAAAACTTCTGTTGTTTGTAATCAGCACAATGTTTATATTTATGTGGTGGTCAGGGACTTTTTAATAAAGACTTTCCTTGGAAATCACTGCTGAATTAGGCAAATTTGTGCATTTGCTGACAACTGTAGTGCAGAATCACTAATGCCTTTTGTGAGTTACTTCTTAAGAGTGTGGGATTTACTTCTCAAGGAAAAAAATAGGAATAATAGTCATTACCAATTCCCCAGGCAACATCTAATTTCAAGCCTGAATTTCCATGTGTAAAACAATACCTGAATAGAAATAAATCTTTAGATGTACTCTGGGAGGACTCTGCCTATTAAAGCAATTTAAAATATAAGAAATAATAATTAATGCTTTCATCCTCTTAGTAAAACTCTGCATGCCCATTAACTAATTACTCTCCTGCCTGCTGATATGAAACTTAATGCTGAAACATTGCATTCATATCCACAGCTACCATTTTGGTCTAGAAATAATTGTAATTATGCACACAGAAAATTGTAAAGCACCTGCATTTTTCCACAGTACTGAGATTTAATTATTACTGGAGTATATGTAAAGAAGGGATTTGGGGGTAAATAACTCTGAAAACCTCAACTAAAGTGCATAATAGTTCTTCTGCAAAACAAATATTTTCGTACCCCCAGTGCTTTAGGTCAGGCTGTGACACTTGATGCTTTTATTTGCTCTCTCCAGTTTGACTACTTTCCAGGTGAAATTTTAGACTATATTTTTCTGCCAGAATTTCCTACTGATAGAACCTAAGGTAAGCTCTGCTGATCCCAGAGCAGCCTGAGGTTCTTTTCTGTGGCTCTCTGATGTCTAGTGAGACATGCATTTCCCTCCTAAAGCTTTTTCATAGCTCACTTGCTTGTATCCTCCTTCTTCTGGGCAGATTCCTGTGTCCTTCACCTGAATGCTCCACAGCAAGTTTTTTACAACCCCAAGATGCACTCTTAATTCTCCTCCCCTTCTGGAGGCAAACACCCCCGTCAGTTTGCAGGACTTCCTAGGGAGAGTTGCTTTGGCTTATCCTTGTGGGTTTCAAATGAGGACACTGGGCTGCCGATTTTCCTTTGTCTTGAGAGAAGCTGTGGACTTCTTGGTGTGCTTTGGCTCTCACTGATGATGTTAGCAGGCTGCTTCTGATGCCAGCCAGTCTGTGTTCACTCTGGGCCTGGAATTACCTGGCCTGGCAGCCTTGGATCCAAAGGAGGTGTTGTATGGATGGGAGGGCAGGGCTGATGGTGCCTGCATGTCGAATTTCACTCTATGGAGAGCCCTCACTTTGAGCTGTCTGAGCAGTAGGGCTCTGCAGGTGACCAGTGAAGGCTTTTTTGGCTTTATTGCTCCTTTTTGCTTCACTGAAATTCCCCCGAACATGGACCCCCTTAGCTTTTAACACAAAATGCCATGGGAAAGAAATCTTCTTTCTGGAAGCTCATCACTGGTGTCAACTGGTAAGGTGGCATTTATTTTTGTCCATGTTACAGGACTTTTCAGGTGGACAACCTTAAGTGGATTTCTCTGAGCTGCGTTGCATCTGTCATTCCAGGCCTTGATCAATAATGGCAATTTGAAGGGTCTGTCTAGCCCTACATCCTGACTCTAGCAAAGGTCTAAGTGAATGCTTAGGGAAGAGGAATTAACTGCCTCAAGTGTCCCCCTGTCCTCTCTGTTTTTCAGCCCAGAGAATTTCCTGAGCTGGGAATGATTTCTATCTATATTAATCAGTAAAATCCTCTTTACAATTTCTAGGGACACTTGGTAACTTCAGCATACTCTTCCCAAGAAGGAATATCTTGCACCCCAAACCTGAACAATCCTTAGCTTGTTGGTCAAATTAATTTGTTTTTTATTACATACAAACTTTTTTTTAATCCTTATCCTGTCACAACAAAAACTACAGAGTTGGAAGCTAGAGAGAGCATCCAAGTCCTGAGGCCACTATTTCTGCAAAGGTAGTAGCCTGCTAGTGTGGCTGTTGAGTAAAACTGTGGTAGAAGAGTATTCCTTTTCATCATGGAGTATCCTGGGACTCTGTAGAGCAGAGGTCATAGAGGCTGAGTTTATTCCCAGGTGCTTTCCATTTTCCTGACATAAAACTACTATTTAACTGGAGCTGTCAGAAGCAGAAAGGTAAGTAAGTCTGTGGCCAGGCTTTGGGCCAGGTTTGAGAGCACCTCTCCATTCCCCAGGCAGGAGACATGGGGACTGCCTGACACGTGTTTGCACAGAGAGAACTGCAAAAACCAAAGTGATACTGATACAAGGTGTTTTTTGATTAAGACATGTCGGTTTTGAAGGTAAAGAAAAATGTCTGGGGAAAAATTGAGTAGAGTCTGCTACAGTAGAGTCTCTCAAAATAAGAACAAGAAGTCTATCTTGTTTTGTGAGTTGACAAAAAGTTCTTGTGTCAAGTGAATGCTGTGCAGTGCCTACAACACTCCTGGAGACATCTGTATCTTGCTCTTTAGGATTTGCCTGTTTCTGTGATGACTGGCACTGCTCTCTGCATTTGGCTCTGCTGCTGCAGGGATTCTTCCTGTGTCCTGCAGCCCGGTGATTTCTACTTAGCACATTTTGTGTGCTTGTTTTCCAGCTTCCAAGACCTCCATCTGCTCCCGTTTTTGGTCTTGTTCTTGTTTTGATCTGCCTGCTCCAAGAGGCTGCTGCTGGGCTTCTGTCCCAGCCCAGAAAGGGCCACAGGAGTGTCCTGTGCCACTGAGCTGTCCCCCCACTCCCCTCCTCTTCTGTGAAAGCACCAGCACACTGCAGAAGTCTGCAAAGTTCTTTATTATTGCCTCACAAGGTAGGTGAACACACTTACTTTCTCCAGGAGGAATAAAGAGGACGTGCTGGAGTTAGTGCTCCAGAGCTCTTGAGGTCTGTTCTGGCCTTGCTCAGCAGTGCTGCTCACTGTAGGAACAGAGAGTTCTTTCCTTGAACTACTGGATGGATTCTGAGGAAACCTAAAAAGTTGAAGAGATTTAAAAGCTTGCTTTTAAGAAGTTATTTCTATTACTTGCTTTTCTGTTTAATAGGAGAAAAATATTTCTCTTCTCCATCCTTAGCAAAATTGCTTTTGGGGCAGAGGATTGTCGACAGAGTCTGAATATTTGTTTTCTTCCTGATTTAGAACACTTTTTGACACTTAGAGAATGTCTGGTTATTTTGGTGCTTTGGCTTTTCTTCTGAGTGGCAGAGCAGAATTGTCATCAGAAATGCCAGGTGGAGGATTTGTGTAACCTCATGGAAATGATAAATAACAGGCCACTTCAGGTGGAGCCCAATTGTCTAAGGCCTTTTAAATCAAAGTAGAGAAAATAAGTGGAGGGCTTTTTCCTTTTATCCTCTATCCTGGAGACATAAATATTCAAGTTTGTGGGGGTTTGTTTTGTGGTGGTGGTTTTGGGTTTTTTGGTTGTGGTTTTTTTTTTTTAATATTATTTGTTTCTAGACCCAGCACAGGGCTTGAGTTTTTAATCTGATTTGCTTCTGATAACTCTGAAGACTGCTGATTCCAAGGAAGGCCTAAGTGATTCCTACACTTCTCTTATTTTCTAGTGCTGTTATAAAACGTTTTCTTGGGGACTTTTGGACTGAGTTCCTATGGGTTTCAAATAGGAAACTTGTAGGTAAAAACAGCTGTGACTGCATGCATTATGTTTGTAACAATGTCTTGATGTACATTTAGTGCTCCAAAAATGCTAGAATAAATACAATTTTTAAATGTAGTTTCTATTTATAAATAGATATTGAAACCTATTGGTTTCCTTGTTGCTCTGCACTCACCCTTTAGTTGTCATTCAATGTAACTTTGGGCTGCTTCTGTACTAGGGCAATGTTTCCTGCTGTGTTTTGGAGTTTGCTCCAGACTCACTGAGATCAGAGCCAAGCTAAGAAAACATTCAAACATTTTGATGAACTTCCACGATGAGGATTTGGAGAGGCCCTTATGTGAAGATGCACCCAGGATTTGAACCAAGCTCTTGTGATCGCTTAGGCAATACTTTGTCATCAGGAAAATTCCCCATTTCTTAGGGACAGAAGCAGTCATATTTTTCTTATTGAACCCTCTTTCTTAGCCTGACCTGCCTCTGTGTTTCATTTAGTACCTTGGTTTAGTCAGAGGCCTTTTTCTTCCAGCTGGGAATGGACTAATCAGTTGTCAGCTGCTGCCAAGGTTATTTTCATTCAACTTGCAACGAGGCAGCTGCCTCTGGAGTTGGTGGGATTTCATCTGTGTGCAAATCTAGAGTACAGCATTTAAATACAGGCCTTAGGCTTTGACTGGCAAGAAATAAATTGGAAAGGGAGATGGTGGTTTCTTCTGGAGTCGTGAGGATGGGACTGCTGAACTCTGCCACCTGATACCACAGCAGAGGCTCTGCTGCAGGTGTTGCCTTATGGCTGAGCTTGTTGGGTTTGCTCATTAGTTACAGTTTGAGACACTTGGGATACAACACAGTGGGAATGGAGAGGAGATGAAGCACTGCTCCAATTGATTTTGGAGACAATTTCTGCAAACATCTCTTCTTCCTGTCTCCTCTTTTGTGCCTTCCCCCCTGCACATTTCTTGCTCCCCTGAAAATTGAATTTTTTGTGGAGAGATGTTTGAGTTTGCAATGAGTGAGGAGGAAATGCCTTAGCAGGGGAAACAAGGAAAAGTCAAGTGAACTCAGTAAAAGTTGTTGTTGAATCCATTTTAGGTGGTATCATATCAGTTGCTGAAATAAAGGAAAAGACAGAAAAGGGAAGGAATTAGATAAACCAGAAATGCATCAGTTTCTCTCTGAGCTGGGTGGAGAACTGCTGTTGTCTTGTGGGATAATGCACTGCCCTGTCCAAGAGAGATTTGTGAGGCTCAGTAGCTGTCACTCTTTCCCAAGAAATTTTGGGAAGGAAAAGTCATATTATCTGCCACTCAAACTCTGGAGTGAGTTCTAATCACAACCATGCTCGGGGGGGGAGCTCTGATTTCTTTTGATTTTTTTATTATTATTTTTTGTGTGTGTAAAATGTACCTCTCCTGAATTGCTATATCCACCATGAGCTGGGATAAGGCAATGTTATTAAAAAATCTTGATTTTGTAAGATGGAATAATTAAATCACCAGATTTGAAAGAGTCATTTCTCTTTGTGGGCAAATTCATCATGAAGCTTGAAATAAATATTTTAAAACAATTTTGTTAGTCAAACATTATCAAAACAAGTAATTTTAATGCTTCTTCATTTAAATATATTGTTTTCAAAGGTTTTCTTTCATCAAAAAACCCAAAACAGTAAATGAGAAACTGTGCTCTGCCTGTATGAAGTTTGATGGGTTAGTGAAGGAGGCAGTCAGCCCCTGGGGATTTGATTCTATACAGAAAATGGATATCTTGTGTTCTCTGCTATTATTTATGACTTAATTAGTAGGCAGAAAAGGCTTTTTCTCCCTCCAGATCCCCTCACCCTGCCCCAGTTTTTCACTGATTATGCAAGTCAGAACCTGAGAAAACAAGCTGTCTAGGTGATATGCAGTATAATAGATTTACAAACTTATTCAGGCCTATCAATAATGACTTTTCTAAGGCTTTAGAGTTCCTTCATAATAGGGTTGGAAAAAATAATACTGCGCTTTCCCTGACTGAAGTAATAATTGTCCTGGCTGCTCTGTCTGCTAAAGTTAATTTCTTCCTGGTGTTAGTGGCAGCAGGGAAGACAACAGGCAGAGACTAATGCCTTTACAATGTGCTTCAGGCTGGGAGTGTCAGGAGCAGTGTGGGCTCAAGGATTGGGTTTTACTGGGAAAAATTGATTTATTCTGGTGAATTTGATGTTTAGGGAACAACCAGAGAATCTTGAGAGCGTGCAGATGTTTGATCAACATTGTGTGTTCCATGGGTGGCTTATCTAGCCCTGTTTTCACCAAAAGCAGTTCTAATGCTCAGTACAGATGCAGTCCATCACTGTCATTGTACTTGGCCTTAAAATAGCAAGGATTTTGTGCTTTGGTGTCATGCTGAATGGAGGCCCAGGTAAGTGGGTTGCCCAAATCACACTGCTGGGCACAGACAGGGACAAACTCTACAGTAAAAGAGAGTGACTGAGGCAGCCTGAGCTGCACCACTGCTCCTCTTGCTTCTCATGTGCTGCTGGCTTGCTGGAGGATGTCATTCTGCCCCTTAGACAGAAAAGATGTAATTGGGTGCTTGGCTCCGTGTGGGATGCTGTGATTCTCCTAAATAGTCTTTGCAGGGTTCTGCCGTGTTGCCCCATAGTGTTGGCTTCTCTAGTCATTCCAAGGTGAAAAATAGCATTGCAGACTGGCAGATGTACCAATTCTATCTGAACTTTTCCTCTTGGCTTAACTGGGACTGCATCTCCAGGCCTGCATGAGGAGTCTTTTGCTGCCTGATGCTTTAAAAGGGGAAGGGAGAAAATAACCAAGCAGTCTCTCACATGCAGGTAGCTACTTGAGAGGAGCCTGTAGTAGCTTCTAGCCTGCCATTTCTGTATGGATATACATCAGCAAGAATTCTCATAGAGGGTAAAAATATCTGGAGTAGAAATTAGGAAAAACTGTACAAAACATCATTATTATCCTTATCCTACAAACTCTCCTGAGCTTGTGAAATGGCCACTGGGCTAGTCAGCACAGCTCACTTCTGTAGCTGTCCTAGATGTTATTGTTCTTCAAATTTTAACCAAAATGTCAGACAACTACTTCCTGTGACTTCTGGAGCTCCTGCCTCTGATCATGTGAGCAGCTTGCAGTGCTCAGGGCAAGTAACTAATTAAGCATCACTTTTGGATGCCTAGTGAGCACCTCATGGAATATTGCAGTGATGACAGAGCCAAAGAGAAAAATGAAAATAATACTCTAAAATAAGTGATGGATGTTTGAGGCTGCACTGAAACAATATCAGGAGGAAATGGATGCTGCCATAACAAAAGCCACAAGTAGTGGGTGGGAGAGTAAAAAAGAGACTGGAAGGGTAGAAAAGAACAGGAATTTCTTAGTAGAATACAAGAAAAGATAATTGGTGGCGATACACAAGGTGAAGGGAGAAAGGACAAGATGATTTGTGAATGCAACAAAAGCAACATTAGCAGTCTGCTGCTCCCTGGGAACTAAACATTTTTAGACATTGAGGGTGCAAAAAAAAAAACAACAGAATGAAGGAGAGTGAGAAAAGAGTGAATTAAACGCTGTAAGATAGTGCTATAAAACAGTTTAATCTTTAGCTATACATATTCAAGAGTCCACAGGGTCATAAAGACCAACAAGAAGTGTTTCTCTATGAAATTTAGATATGCCTCAACTGACTCACTTGAGCAGGTCAAAAGCTATTCACTTGTGGTATTTACAAGCTGAAGCTGGAGTTTGATCTTTATCAGGTTGAAACTGATGTCTTATAGAAGAGCTGAGCAGAAGAGGTGGTGCTTTACAGTGTCCTGATATCGTATGGGTGGAGATACTCAGTCACGTTTGACTGAAAGTTCTTAGGACACTTGCAGCATGGAAAGCAGTGAGGACCCACCTTGCAAGCAGATCAGGATGTGCAGGGGAAAAAATGGGTCACAGAAATGTGACTTGGACACCAGACTGAGGCCTAGAATAGGGTGTCATGTAGAGGTCTTCAGGTGCACACAACAATCTTTCTGTAGAGAACCTGAGTCCTCTGCTGGAAGAAGTGAAAAACATTAACTTGTTAGAATACATGTTGACTCTTGACCCCTGTAAGGTTCATTTACAGTAGTGGGGACTGAATACTCTCCTACCTGTAGTCTCAAATAGTTGAGTGGATCAGTGTATCTCTTTATTCTGACTAGCCTGAACATGGAGAATTGATCTGAAAAAAGCAGCAATTCAGCTTGTAACTGGATGACGTATTTTGGCAGAAAAACCCAAAATCTCTCCTTCGTCAGAGCTGACAAGTACGTTGGTCTGCCAAAATGCAGGGAAACAAGGCAAAGTGTTTTCCAGATCCCATCAATAGCTCAGCTGGATTATACAAAAGCTTTATAAAATAAAATGTGTAAAAGATCAAATCACTTAAAGGAGTATATTTTTTGCCATAATGTTTAGTAGATCAATGGCCTTAGGTTTGTAGGCAATGGAAAATGCCATTTTGACTCTGGTAGAATTTGCATCAATTTAAGTGACTAGATACCTTTAAGACAAAGTGCCTGACAAATCAGTATTGGTAAAAGACCTGAAGCATTTACTGAAGCTTTTTTTGAACCAAGGTGACATGTAATCTTTTTTTCTTGAATTCTTGGCAAAGTCTTGAGATGATTGCAATTAGATGACATCCATGCATAAGAAAAAGGAGATGTTGGTAATTTTACTAGGAGACTTGAAATTTCAGTTGTGTTTTGCCACTAACATTTTATATTGCACTGTAAGTCCGAGACACTGTTATTGGAGTCTTGGGTGCTATTTCTTCTTCTCATGAGGAATAAGATTAATTATCCCAGCTGCATTGAAAAGGGCCCTTTAAATTGGTTGGTGTGGCATCCTGCAAATCAGGCCTTTGAGCAAATCCTTGAGCTAATGACTGTATGCCAGATTTAGTCAAGAATCTGAAAATCAGGTTAACAAATCGGTATTTGTATCTCTTTTGTCATGGTCGGGTGGAATTTGAGAATACCTGAGGTTTTTGGGAGATACTGATAAAACTTGCAGGGTGCTCCAGACAAATGCTCCTGGTGTGCTGGGGGAAAAGGATGCTGTTGGGCTTGACAAAGCAGCAGGAAGATGTTTATTAGAGGGCTAATTCTTGCGAGTGTTTTATTAGTCTGAATTTGATTAATTAAAAATGCCTTGCAAAAAATATAAATATTAGCTTTGGAGGATATCTGGTGACAATTTTTTCTGCATAGGGTTTAGTTATGTACTTTTTTCTTGCTTTTCTTTTCCAAAAATGCTCTCTTAGTTATTTGGATTTTAAAAAAAGGGGAGGAATCAGACAAAAACACATGCTGCTGATACTGCAAAGAGTGAGTCTATTTAAATGTCATGGTTACTGTCTGTCCTTGAGCCACAAAATATTTGAGCAACTAGATCATGCTAGCTCAGCTCAACAAACCTGTTAATGTGGCACCGAGGCTGACACAAAGGAGGGTTTTGTAAAGGCCATAAGCATCAGTCCACCTGTGTCAGCCTCTGTGAGCTCTCTCCCCTCTGAGATTGCTTTTCCACCCCAAAGACTTGGGAAATGTTTAAATTCTATTTTGCCTTGGAGTCACAATAGGAGCAGTTAGGAGTAACTAACCCTCCCCTTTTCTGTGAAACTCTTGCAGCCCATAACTGGATAATTCCCTTGAGGGGAAGGGAGTTGCCATCCTGTTGCCTGAAGTGGGATGTCCTGCTCGAACTTTGTTGCTCTCTGGCAATTGCCTTGAGAATGCTGCTTTAGCTGAAGCAGCTCAGCTGTGTTCATCTAACTGTGCTGCAAGCTTTTATCCTCTGAATGTTGCTACAACTTTTTCCCTTTCTTGGGTTTAACAAATCATCTCATTTAAACGTTTCATTTAGGAGCTTTGTCATGTAGCAATGACAGATTTCTGTGGCTTTATGGAGGAGAAATGCAGTGGAGGAGAGAACCACGGAGTGTCAACAACGACACCAAATAAAACCATAATTAGTGTCCCATAATTACTGTACTCCTTCATCCAAGCAATGATTGTCTTGTGTTCCAGAACCTCAGGAAATGAAGCTTTCAATAATTCATTCTGGTTTTAGGCTTCCTTTTGAGATGATAAAGCAGTTTCTAACTGCTCTGTAAGTCTATGGGATGGTTTCAGGTTGGGGGCTGCTGTTCAGAGGGGGCATTATTGCCTGAAGGCATTAATCTGCTCTAGGATTCTGTCCCAGTTCTTGCAGTTGGTGGTGTTCAGTCTTTTCCTGTTCCACTTCTCACTCCATGGGCTCTGTTCCCTGTGGAGAACAGGACCACTACCTCTCCCACCTTGTCTCAGGTGCACTCCAGCTCTCTTCCTGCAGCAGAGTGCTACTGAAAGAATTTCCAGGGACTTTCTGCAGATTTGTTTTGAGTCCTGAAATGGCATCCTTTCCTTCTATACTGATAGTAAAACCTTTTCACTTTAGACCTGTGCTTCAGTTGTCCTGATTAGAAAAAGAAATGCAAACCCCAGAAACAAAAGCAATGGCTAGAGTTCTCCATTTGCTGTATTTTTTGCCTGGGATGTTTCTACTCAGAGATGCTATCTAAAAGTGACTCTTTTTTTTTACATCATCCAAGCTGATTCAATTTCTCCTTGACTAGATAAAGTCTGATTTTTCTCTGCTGCTTCTTCCACTATCACACTTTATAGAGGGGGAAAGTGCAGGTTCCATGGAGAATTTAAAAAATAAAATTTGAGAAATTGCTCTGCTTATTATCTCAGCCTCATCTTTTGTTCTCTGAGTAGAAAAAAGCTTTTCCCTGCCTCTTCTATGTGAGTATAAGAGTGTGAAAATAAGTGCAGGTACTTGATGTCAATTATAGGCATACTATTTAAATGCAAATTCTGTTTTTGTCATGCTGATCCAATAAGATGAATAGAGGGCATTTATGTAAATAAGCATATTGTGATAGGACAATGAAGTATTTGTAATTTTGGTTGTTAGCATTTTCCTTTCTCCCAGAGGATGAGTTGACTAGGTTTTTAGGAACAGAGGTGAGGAATGGGAGTGGCACTTGACATTCAGTGTTTGGAATAAAATTGTGTTGAGGCTGCAGACTGAAACAAATCAGGTTCATTAGAAGCCCAGCAATAGAAATGGCTTGCAATTTCTCATTAGCAGCATGCAAATAGGAAAACTGTAGGGAAGCAATATAATGTCAACCTTCAGAGACATGAAACAGATTATTTTTAGGGTATAATAACACTACTTTTTTAGAGTTGGGAGGTTTTTCCCCTCTTTGGATATTTATTGTTAATTTACCCTGTAACAGCCATATGAATTAAATTGTTCTTATACGCATTGTCTGTGTATGCCAAGCAAACTACTTTCATACTGGAAGATAAAATTAGTTTTAACATAATTGTGCCACTAATGAAATATCAAGAAACTTCAGATCTTGAGGTCTACTTTATTTGGACATAGTGCCCAAGCTCCCTCTGTACTCAATAGAGACCAAGTGACACCTCCAGAGAGACTTGGAGTGGAACAAATTTCTCTCAAGATGTGTTTTCTGTTTCCATAGATTATGGGAAGAATTTGAATTAGTTATTTCATTTAGATACCCATCAAATTAACATAGGAAGAGGAATTGAATCCTAAAGGGCTTTGTAGCAGTTCTTGCTGCTGTAAAAGTCAGCATTCATGGAGTTGGGTTGAATGGACTTCCAGTGGTAGCAGTCTGGGATTCAGTTTTATTATGGTGGAATTCCCTCTGAAGTTAGTAGCTAGGGATCTGTTCAACACAAATAAGGTAATTTCTATCCTTTTATTTAAGGATAAATCAAGGCAGAAGATTAATTGGCTGTTGGAACCCTTTAATATACTAGATTTAAACCACACCAAAAGGAGTTATTTGATGTAATCTTTTACTGTTATCCTAAGGTATATCACCTAAACCACCATACAGTACTTTCAGTCTGCACTTGATTTTTCAAAAATTTAGGTTTTTTTTCTAGGCCTTTAAAAATGTATTGTGACACTGTGAAGTTGGGGGAAATAATGGTAATTGCTACTTCAAATAAATCATGCTTTTGCATTATGTTTTTTGCGAATATTTGGTGCCTTGAATGTTCCACCCTGCATTGCCATGCTCCTGGAAACTAGTGATTTGCCTGAATTTTGATATCAACACCATTTCAGATATTGCAGGCTGGACATAGCCTGTAAAATCTCCAAGTTATTTCAAAGAGGACCAAAGTTAACCATGCGAGTGGTGTAACTACAGTACTGGTGTTGTGTCCCTGCACCTGGTTTAGCAGTGCCATGGGGCAGTTTGAGTCTGAGGGTACCACTGTGCTCTGGCCACTTCCAAAACACACAACACTGTTTGTAATGATTGGAGTGTGACTGCCAGAGGTGGTGACTGACAAGAGGCAGTGTTAGACCACCCAAACAGCAGGACAGGACTCCACTTCTATACTGACCTTCTGTATGTGCTCAATGTGGGAGTGACCTAATGAATGACTTGGACAACCAAATTCTTTTATCTACCTCCCTGATAGGAAGAGTTTCCTTTGTATTAAGACTATGATGCTTCAAAGGCATCTAGTACTGCTTTTCTCTCTGAAGTGGAAAATTGGCTCCAGGAGTTCTGTCTGGAGGTGCAAGGCACTACACTGGATTAAAAATGCCCATTCATTTTGGGAACTGATGAATTTGATGTGATTTTCACTGGTAGATTAGGATTTATCATGCAGCTGTTCCAGTATGTAAAACCTCTTTCCCATCTCACTTGCTTACTAGGCAAAGGCCAGGGTTTTAAAAAAAAATCTGTGCATAGAATGAGAACATAATGTGTCTTTCTTTGTAATCCCTGAGGACTGAATAAGCCTTAAAGTTCTGAAACTCTTTTCTGCTTTGTTCTGAAAAGAACTATGATAGAATTTGCTACAGAAGTAAAAAGTAGATTTTACTGTATTTCAGTTATAGAAGCATGCTGATGGCTCAGTAGAGCTACAAAAGGGAAATAATTTCTTCTAAACTACACAGAGATTTAGAATAATTGTTACATGGTCCTATTGTGTTACATTCTATCTGAATTTTCTGTGATGGTATGCTGAAAAAATAAGTTGCAGAAAATAATCCATCTGGCACTTCTGACTGCCTACATCTCTTCCTAGAACATCTACAGCAATGTTGTAACTTTTTCAAACTAATTACCAGAACTGTGCTATGAATGTTTAGAGATAATTGAGTCTGCTGTAGACACAGGGGTATCCTAGTTCTGTCATCTTATTGATATTTGAAATGTGCCTGGTAAACCCCAGTTGTAGAAATGTGTGTGCTATAAGAACACATCAGGAAAATGACCATGACCATTCTCTTGGAAACAATGGATAAAGACAATCCAAAAGTGCTTTGAGGGAACTTTTTTCTGATGTTCACCAGCTGTTTCTCACATGTGACGTAGAAATGGAATCATTCCTCAGAGATCAGTGACAATGTTCTCCCTGAACAAAGTCTTATCTTATGATTTGAAGTTCCTGGCTTTCCAAAGGCTTGTCTTTACCACAAATTGCTTCCTAGAATCTGTCATCTTGCTGTTCATGGAAAACCATGAATCTAACTTCATAAACCTTTGATCTACTGTTAGAGAAAGTCCTTGGACCCAAGTGGAGAAGTTGGTTTCTTGTCTAACTTCACCATAAGGAAAAAGTGGACAGTAAGAGGAAATCAGGATTTCAGTGCCTGCTTCCTACTGTGTCATGTTGCCCCCTCTTCCAGGGGTGGGGGTTGTGCCTTCAAGATTTAAAATGCACCATGCTCCTAACAGCTGGGCAGAGAGAAGCTGGAGAAAAGGTGAGTCTGTCCTCAAGGCTCTTCAAAGACTGTTTTGTCAGGGTTTAAAGACAAGCTTTACTCCACTGCAAAGCAATAGTATTGACCAGGGGAGACAAAGTAGCCTATTAGACTTAAGAAACTAGTGGAGGGAGGAGAAAGAAACAAATTTGGGAGCTCTGGTAGAACTGTAAGGCAGGATAGTGTGCTTTAACCAATATTATCTTCTATCTGCTTAAGTGGCTCCTGGGAACTATGTAAAAAAGCAAAAGGCTTCTATGTATCCATGTGTCAATGTGTTACAGCTACCAAAAGAATACTGAGTTTATTAAAAAGCTTCCAGTTTAGTTGGAAGCTGTGTGAAATGAAGGCTTAAAACAAAGGTGCCCAACCTTCCCACAGAGTCTCTGAGGTGGGCATAATTTTGAAGTGCTGGAGGAACTGCGGAGCTGTCAGCCCTCCTGAAGATGACTATGATAAAAGCATAGAATAATCTAGCAAGGCTTATTTTCCTGCAGCTGAGACCTCTGTCATACAGCTTCTGTATTTACTGTTGGAATTTTGTTCTAGCACAGTTTAGTTGACGGCTCATTCATTTCCTAAGAGGTTTTTATGGGTTATAAGCTTAATTTTGATCATTCTTTCTTTCTGAATCTTTTTCCTATGCAGTTTTGAATCATGGGCCCCACTACTCTAATTTTATTGGCAGTAGTAAGCCTACTAGAGAGGATTTGGGAGGAGGTGGTTTTAATATTTTGCCTGTAATGTACACATGAATGTTTTGAGATAGTTGGAGTTTGGGGATCAAAATCACCACCCTTTGAAAAAGTTTTGTCAGAAAGGCTCATGCTTTTCTTATAAAGATTAATTCCAATAATGCCAGGAGATGAAATGAGGATCCTCAAGGAAATTGTGTTCCAGTGCAGGCCAAATTAATTCTAAGTGTATTAGAAGAGGAGTTATTAGTTGTGATATTAAAAATAGAATAGACGATGGTTTACTACTCAAAACTGTGACTTCCTTATTCTGCAGGATGTAAGGGAGAATATTTCCTCAGTGACTCAAACTCAGCTCATCCCTACCAGTGGTCTTGGAGCAGCTGGTAGGATTCTCAGTGAGGGCTGAATAGAGCGAAGAGCTAATTTAACTCGAACCCCTGGCAGCAGCTGTATTGTTCAGGACTAGGAAACCTTTTAGTGAGCATCAGCGTGTTGTAAATGGAAGGGAGGGATGATCTGCAGGTGGCAGATGATAACAAGTGCATGGCAAGGGTCGCCTGCCAAATTGCTTCTCTGGCAATGGTGAGAGGATTTCCATGTGTTGGTGACAGGCTGCAGAGGAAACATTAGCCTGCTGCTTCCCAATCTGGGTCCAGGTCAGCTGGAGTTAGCCTCGGGTTCCCTGCATCAGTGGACCTTTTATTTGGAAGCCCCATCTCTCTTGTGGGGCTTTCACTACACATTGTCATGATGCTCTAATAATAATGAGCTAAGAGTTATGGCAGCCTTGGGGCTTTTTTCCCCCCTCACTTTGGCCACACATGTCCACACTCAATTCAAATGTTCACAACTACAGAAGACATAACTTATCTGGACAGAGGCAGAGCAACCCTGAATTAGTCATTTCCTATTAGTTTTTGCAGGAAGAGAATGGCAAGGGGTCTCCTCAGTTAATTTTAGCCCCAAATTGGGAACAATTATGAAATGTCTGAGCCATCAGAAGTGTTTTGGGACAACACTCCTTTTAGGCACCATGAGCTTGTAGTAGCAGAAAAAAAGTCAGGTTTTTTTGTAACAAAACTGGCTAAGTTGCAGAACACCAAAAGTCTCAAAACTGACAAGAGCAGGTGGCATCAGGATCACTGACTTCACTTTCCATGCTGACATTGGAGCTCTGAAGTGGAGCATGCTTAGGCTTGGCAAAAGCATTATGAACCTTCTTTACCCTCTCTAGATCTGGAAGGTTTTGTGCCTTTGACCATGAGCTCAAGTTCTTAACTCTAGCAGTTGTCCCCAGAAGGCATGTGATGTGTGGGCCTTGAAGGATATTTTTGAAGCTGGAGTGTTTCAACTTGTAGTCCTATTGCAGCTTTTTAGGGAAGCAGATGAAGTGTGTAGTGCTTCATCCTGTTACTTGAAGCTGTCAGCCCATGCTGCATTTCTTGGTCAATGTGAGATACAGCAACCACTGTACTGCAGCTCCAAGATGTTGAGCTGTTGTGACTTTATGCCAAAATGCTCTTCTGGCCTCAACTCTAATGCTCTTCTGGACTCTAACCTGTGCCCTAAGGTAGCTGGAAAGAATAGTTGCAGTGCTCCCTGGACTGTTAAAAGAGATGCCTGATCCTGGAACCTCTTCTCTCACATATGGCAGCTTCAAAGGGAAGATGGTAAGACTGCAGTATTAGTCATGATGAGAAAAAATACCTCAGATGTAAAGGAAAACAGGGGTATTATGTAAAGGAAAACAGAGGTATTATTAGAAGCAAAATCTAGGACATCTGGATTCAGTTTCTAGTTCCTGCAATTTATAACCATATCATCAGTTCTGTGGTTGTTTTGGTAAAATGGTGTGTTTCCAGTACCTGTGGTGTGCTTTCAGACTGCAGTAAAAAGACAAGGAATAAATCTGTATTTGGAGCAGTAATAGATGCAAGAACTGAATAACTTCAAGCCAAAACTTTTTTGTCCTCTTCCTCTTTGCTGCAGGGAGCAAAAGCCTGAAGTGTTAGGTCTGAAGGTGAGACTAGACTTGTGGACACACAAGGAGTTCAGTGACAACAGGATTCTGCAGAAATGAGCCTTTTACAAGTTAATCCATTTTATCAGCAGTTTGCATGTTCATAGCTTAATGCTGATTTTCTCTATATCTAGTGCAAACAGCTAGGAATTACTCCAGTGCTCCTTCAGCTGAAAGCAGCAGCCACACTTCTGCTAGTCTCTATTTGAAGTGAACTCTTATGTTAAAAAGTTCCAATCTAATAATATTTCTGCTCAGTGTTTCCTCCCTGAAGTGACATCATTTAATGTGTGAAAAAGAAAAGGTGAAAATTAACAGCCTGTCTTGTTTGCCAACACTGTCTCTCTAACTTACACTTGACAGATCACTTATTTATCAGACTGAGAATAAGGCATAATTTTTTTTTGCAATAGTGATTCAAACAACTTTCTAGGAAGACTAAAACATCTAAAATGCAAGGTTTTTGTGACTGCAGAGATGAATACAAATTTTCTGGTGAAAATCCTTAACAATACATACCTGTACCCTTAGAAACAAAATACTTTTGGACTTCAAGTTATGCTGACAAGGACTTTGAGGAGAAGAGTCATTAATTCCAAGGTGGATTTTTTTTTTCTGCTTCTAGCATATGGTCTAATCAGAATGTCAGCTTCTAAATCCAGTAACTTTGCAGTTCTTTGTAAGCCAAAGTAAATGCAATTGAAAAAGCTCACAATGTGAGTTAGAATGACTGACTACTACTAGTGAATTTTTCTGAGTATTTGATCATGTATTTTGCTCATGGTCTAGGAACATGAATGTTCCTACTTGGTGCTGTTGCCTTGTGAGATGCAAAAGCAGTTCAAGACTTTCTATACCTGCACGTGCTTACTTCTCTGGCAAGTATGCCACTAAAAGGATCCAAATGTCTTTGTACATCTGACTTGAAGTTTGGGATGAAGATGTTAATGAGTAGTTGCTCCTGAGGCTTATACAGAGACTAGAGATTTGGTCTGAGCTTTGGAATGTTTCTTGTCTTTTATTAAGGGACAGTTCTGACAGCAAACAGGTTGTACAATTCACAGAAAAACAAGTTCTTGAAAATCGTGGAATTATCTTTGTGAGGAACATACAAGTACAAAACCCCAAGGCAGATGTGCCTCTCAACCAGATATTTCTTGAGGACTTGCTGTGCCTCCCAGGGCCCTTTTTTTTTCTTGTACTGGCACTGTGGCCTTGCTGCTAAGTAGAAATTGTGACCAGCAACAAGAGGTGATATGAAATTAATGGTAGTAACATAGACATATCTTGGTGCTTTCATGTGAGTGTAACAAAAATTTCTGTCAAGGGCATTTAATTTTAGTTGTAGTGGTCTTGAGTGTCTGTACTAAAATTGCCACTTTGCTCAGAATTCCTTCAATCTTTTGGTATGTGTAAAAGTGAGTGCAGAACAAACTTATTTCTAGAAAAAACATACTGTGGCTTCAGCTGTGTACAAGAAAACTGTTTCTAATGTATTAGATGGTTAATGGGCTGTGTCAGGCTTGTGGGAAGTAATCTGCAGAACCAAGCTCATATATTAGTTGAACTTGGACTCCAATAAAGATATTGTTGAGTGGGTTTCTGTGGTATGATTGAAATGTTTACAAACCAAATTCCTTATTGTGGGAATATAAAAGGTAAAAGGGTTATTAAAAGGTAAAAGAAAGTGTAAAGAAGGCCTCAGGAGGTAGAAGAGAGCTGAGAAAAAGGCTGGGAACTCCAAAACTTTGCCAGAGAAAGCAGGAAAATAGAAGACAAGAGAAATGCATTTGTATTTATCATAAGGCACAAGAACAAGGACTAAGGCATGGCTTACAGTGTGTTATGTTCTAGATTTATGCTTTGCAAAGAGAGAAAAAGCTTCCATCTCAAATAATGAATTATTGTGT
>WAAE01010108.1:0-39111 GCA_013400495.1 Nicator chloris
AGGAGTAATTGGCCTTTCTTGTTCTTTCTGAAGTAATCTTACTGATATGACAGCGCTTCCCACTGAGCTTCCATGCAATGAAATGCCAGACAGGTTTACTTTCCCACATGGATTCTGATCTTCTGAGGGGCAGGGAAGAGGTAGACATGTAATCTTCGTTGTAGTCCCTAGGTATTACACCACTGGTTTGATCCCAGTTGCATTAAAATAATCCCAAACTGTTCCAGCAAAACAGAGCTACCATTGATCCTGAAAATACCAAAACACTAATTCTTTATTGCCAGGAAGTTGTGGCTGCCCTATCCATGGAATTCTGCAAGACCAGGTTGGATGGGGCTCTGAGCAACCTGGTCCAGTGAAAGGTGTCCCTGTTCATGGCTGGGGGTTTGGAACTGGATGATCTTTAAGGTCCCTTCCAACCCAGGCCATTCTATGATTTTATGATCATATTAGAAGAGATCTGTCTTTAAGCACTTTATAATAATTCAATGAAGTACTTTTCTTATGACACAGTCCTTGGCTCTCCCTCCATGCAATAAGGAAGACAACTGTCTCCATTAATGCAAATTTTAAAGACAGGGCTTATAATTCTTTTACCTAGTGGTTGCTCATTGTTTTCTTCAGTTTCTTAGTGTGGGGAGGGGATGACTTGATGACAAAACATCTGACAGATGCCAGGTGAGGAGCCTGGAAAAAGGTCACCCTGGGTTTGTTAATTAAAGGGATGTACCTCAGAACACAGACCCTTGAAGTTTGGGGGTTTGTATTAGAGGATCTTTATGGTCCGTTATTCAGTCTGTAAGTGTTCATTGTGTTTATCTGGAAGGCCTCATGCTGGAATTCATTTGACAAACAGACTGCCACTACTTATCAGGGCATTCTTGTCACTGACGTGACAAAATAATTCATGAAGGGATTTTAAACTGTATCTGATTTCCCTCCAGCTAGCTGTAGTCTCTGGCACTTAGGGAATAACTGTATGGATGTACTTGAAGCAAAAAATAAATGTAGCTTAATAACCTGAATATTATTTTAAAAATTCTCCCCTTATATTGGAGCACCTTTAAAATTTGTCTGTCTGCAGAAGTGTAGCACTTCTAGAGGAAATTTGGAAACTTTACAATTCCACTTAGTAGAATTGTAACATTAGTCAAGAGAAGTAGGAAAATTGCAATTTTGTTCATTTAAAAGAGTCGGGTATAACATATTAACAGAATAAGAATAAAAGTTTAAAAAGCTAGCCTGAATTTTAAACTGAACAATGTGAGAATTATAGCATACTAAATTTATATTTGTTTAAATTAGGCTAGATACACAGGTGTTGCCTTAATCTGAATAAATTTTCTAAAATGTTTTTAGAGTTACTGGGAAGTTACATAAAGAGTTTTGGTGGAAAAAATCCTGAGCTTGAAACCAGACAATAACCCAACCTGGCCTCTGCATGACCTCGCCAGGTGCAGAACCACTCTGGGCTGAGCCACCAAACACCAGGCTCCCATCCCAGATGCACAAGGGTCTACAACTCCTCTACATAAACTCCCAAAGCACCTGGCCCAGTAGGTAAACTAAGAGTGTATTTCTTTTTGACAGATTCAAGTTTCCCTAAGGAAAAAAAAAAAAAAAGAAAGAAAAATCAACTTAGAGATGTGAGGTTGGCTGGGGCTTTGGAATCTGCTCTAGTGGAAGGTACCCCTGCCCATAGCAGGAGGGTTGGAACTACATGATCTTTAAGGTCCCTTACAACCCCAATCTTTCAATAATTCCATGCTTTACTTAGGGAACTTCGAGGTTAGGTATTTGCATGCCAACAGACAATCAGAGGAGGAAGACCCACACACGTATTTCTTAGGAGAGTCACTTTCTAACAAGAGGAGCACACTAATCCTGAAAATGGTCATCGGACACACATGCAGAAGGAAGGAGGCTCCTGCCTGATATTTCTTTATTCCTAAAAAGTGTATGAGTTTTGTATGGCTTTCACAGTCATTAGTTAAAACAACTAAGCCATTTATTTCCTAAATTTCAAGACAAGATAAGGCAGAAGTGCATTTTTCTCTTGGATAATCAGAGGGGGAAGGATGAGGTGACCGGAGCCCCCTTAAGTCCTTACTAATTTATTCCCAGCCACAAGACACAGTCATCATCACCCTACCCTTGTGTAAGAAAGTTTAATGGAAGAAATTAAGACTTAAAACAGTGCCAAACATATCTGTAAGAACTCTCAAACCTGGCAATCCATCATGCGCTGACGCTTGCTAGGCTGTTCAGCAATCCTTGATCATAAATATTTCCAAGACGGCAGAATGAGCTACAGTTCTTACTCCTACATATGATACGTAAGGATACATATGACACAGACCAGGCATGAAGTTAACATTAGAATTGTTTCAATAGAATTACTTGAATTATTCAAACTTTATTTTTCTTTTATTTATGGGAAAAAAAACTAAAACGGTGATATTATCTTTTTTCCTCCCATTGTTAATATTTTATGCTAGAAACTTTAAATATTTATGCATGCATGTTGGGAAAAGTTATTTTCTGTCAAAATGGTCTCTCTGCAGAAGAGCAGCCTAGGGTTTTTTAGTTACTTCTAAAACAAATGGATGATTGAATATTTTCTTTTTATTTCAAGACTTGCAGTAAAAGACTTGGGCCTTATTTCAACTGGCAGATACAAGACCATAGGGTTGAGAATATCGCCTAAGACCTTTCTCAAACCTTCAGTTCAAAGATGTTTTCTAGGGATAAAGTTTGGATTGCTCCTTTTTTTTTAATCATGAAATCAATTTAGTCAGTTTTTGATGCAAAATTAAGTACTAAACAAAAGACCATTAAAACAGAGAAGTACAAAAACGGTGTCACTGGTTTTCTTAGTCTTGACCACAGAAACTCTTTTGTTACAATGCAAGCAAACCAAAGATTTTTCTGTAATGGTTAATATGTGTCTCAAACACACATCCCAGTTTTGTACTTTGCCAGATAGCACCAACCCATGCTGCTCTGGTGTGACCCCAATAGTCTAACCATGCTACCCAGGACAGCTGAGTGCATTACTCAGAAGGTAAGGCCTCAACCCAAGGCCTTGAAGGAAAACCACAACTCCAAATTGAAGCAGAATTCAGCAGAATTTAGGTTGTAGGATACCAGACTGTACCTTAATAGGTCCTATCCTGAGTAGACATGTAGTTTTCTCTTCCTCAGCATTACATTAGTGAGGTTTAAGTAGTTCAGCACCGGTGACTTGAGACAACTGCCTGCTCCACACCCCTGGTGCTCGTGGCCTTCTGAGATATCCAGAGATGTCACAAACACACACTCTCTGGCCCTTGGTGTCACAGTTAAATTACATGGCTCTTGCAAACCCTATTTATTCTACACCTCTGCAGAAAGGTTCCCTTCCCAAAGCAGCACTGGCAGACAGGAATGTGTGCCTGCACCACAGGCACGTTGCCAGAGCACATCTCCAGCTTCCTTTCTTAGGCAGGTGTACTGGGCCAGCTTCTGGGAGCACCTCCCATTGTCCCACATTTGCCTCTACCAATGGCTGCACCTTGTAACAGGGGCAGCCACAAGGATGGGAATCCACACCTCTGCTGCCAGAGTTTGTAAGTGTTCACTGTAAAGTGTGACAGTTCAGAACCAACTAAGAGTCCTGTCCAGCTCTCTTTCCCAATCTTTTTTGTATGGGGACAGGACAGGACAGGCCCTGTTGGGCATCAGGAGCCAAATCTCCCTGAAAACATGAGGCAGAGCCATTACGAGTCTAAGATGATATTTCAGATTATGATTTGAGGTAGTTTTGGTGTGGTTACATTTTGCCTTTGCCAGCTCCATCATGGACGCCAGAAATTCCTACAGAATAGCAGAAGATACAACTGCAGGTAGTAACTTCTTAAATGGCCACAGCACATTCTTCAGAGTCATCTGTGGTGCCTTTTGCCTCCCATATATCAATCCTAGGCACACGATACATGATGCTTTCGATTGCATTCAGGAGAAGACACATTTAAATCTCAGTTGCTATAGCAGCAGAGAAATGGATTACATCTTTTCAACTTGATTGTAGAAGAACCACAGATCAGAATCCAATATCATTAATACTACTTAAGTGTGATTTTTTTCTTGCCACGCTATGACACCCTTAACGTTTTGGGTTTGCACACTACAAAGTTGTAATTACACCCCGCACAGGCTTGTCTGAGCCAACTTGAAACCAGCTCAGGGCACTGCTGTTCTGATGCTTTAAGACAATGCTGCTGTGAGAAGTGGCAAGCCACCCTCCATGCTTTCAATCCAAATTCTGTATCAGCTAGCAACTCGACTCAACAGGCATCTGTGCAACTCTACTGCTGGCTCAAGACAAAGGATTGGACTAGCTTAAACTTTTCTTGGTGAGTCAATGGACCTCTGGATTTTGCAGGAAATCACACCAACAAGCAAGAGCAATGCTTTAGCTACAGCAACTTTCATGTGGAAACAGATAAAAAGCCTTCTGGAGCTAAAGATGCTTTATGTTGCAAAAATCTATATTTCTTAACTAGTTTGCCTAGCTCAGGTATGCCTGGACAAGCTTCAGCCCTCTTCTGACTGCAGTGTGAGAAAAGACATGGTGACTTGATGGAGTTCAAATGCCACAACCTAAGTTAGAAACACCGTGTCACCTATTGTATATTTTAAAGCAAACAAAAAGAACAAGGAACAAAACAACAAAAAACCCACCAAAAACAAATCCCTGAAAAACAATCCTTCTTGCAGATTTCAGGGCAGGTACTGGACAGCAGTAATTTTCATTCTCAAACATTGTTTCTGTTCTTTTTGTTTAGAGTATCTCAGCTTCTTCACAGATCTCTTCATTATAGTCTGGCATTTCGTACGAAATGAGATGGACATGTTTTGTCAGTGGCCCATCCAGTTTTTACCAAGAATCAGTCAAGGACTGGAGACCAGTACTGACACACGTCTTTGGTGAATCTATTCCACATAACATGATGTTAAGTACATTCCATCCAACTTACGTTTTTCACCTTCAGTCACGGATCAACTCTCAGGTACTCTTACCTTCCCAGGTTTCTTTGTTGGTTTGTATTTTAACAATCCTAAACAGTATGCCTGGAGGTGATACATAGATTGCAAATGCCATGGCATTTACCCTTTCTATCAGAGGAAACATTAGTAAGGTATGAAGAGCCTGTGAACATTTTAGTATCTCTTCAGACCAGATCTAGAACTCTAGTCATATAGATAATGAACTCAATATCATAATTTTGTATATCCTATCCTGAATTATAAGGTATTTATATTTGAGGGAGCCAGAGTCCCAAGAGCTTGGAAAGGGAGTCTTTGTACAGGCATAGTTCCTTTGTTATTTTCTCCATAACAAAAATCCTCTATTCTACCCCCAAAAAGACAGAAAATGAACAAGCAAACAAATATGAAAAACCCAACCAAACAACAAAAAATACCAAAAAACCTTTTCTGAATGCTGGAAAGGAAGGGGAAGGATCTAAGACATGTAGGAGCTTCACTACTTCAGCTGCATGAGTTAATGTTTGCATATGCTAAGAGATGTTTCTTTATATGCATTTCATTTCAGAGTTCTCCATCTATGAATTTTAATGTTTGGGGTTTTTTATATTTAAATTTTGCAATAGATGAATTCTAAAAGATGGCTGTGATGATGAGATGTGCAGGTTCAGATCTGAGTTGAAATTGTTACTGCACAAAACCTGATTTGAATGGAGCTCCACAGGAACCTTTCTGAATCAAGTTCTTCATAAAATAATAGTGCATACAAAACATCTATTCTAATAACAGACCTTACCCTTTGAGGTGCCATATTTTGTTTTTGGTCAAGAAGTGATTAATTCCTTTCAGTGATCTATCTTTCAGCTGTGAAGTATTCTTATCAGAATACCTGTTTTTATACAGTCATTTTCATAGAATAGATCTTTTCAATGGCTTGAAAGCGTGTATCTTCAAAAATCAAAGTATAGGCAGGGCTGCACAACCTTAAACAAGTGCATTATCAGGTGAAATTTGACATAAGATGCCTGAGATGTTTACTTTATCTTCACCATAAATTGCTGATAAATTCCCATTTTTGTTACAGGCTTTGCCAAGTGGGTAGTTCGGCACATCTGCACACATGAATCAGAATATAGAAAGTCTTGGTATAAAGAAACAGTGCCTGGGATTTGCAATTCCCAGAATGTTTCTTCTAATTGCATTTTCACTCCAACTGATTTGCCTGCAATTAACAGTTCTGCCTCCCCTCTCTTTGACACCGACTTAATTCCTCAGGAAGACAGACTGCTGCAAAAATTGCTCTTGGCTGAAGGATAAAGACCCAAGTGCCCTCAAAAAAGGGGCAGGGAGAAGAATTCCTTCCTCTGGCTTTTTAGTAGTGTAATAATACATTTACGCTCATACCTTTACAGAAATGATAGGCCAGGGACTTTCTTGATGGGTACCCGTTATCAGTCAGACATTACCATTTTTCCCCAGAGTCCTCATCTCAGACCTGCATGGTTAACATCCCTCACTCATTTAGTACAGCCTCATTTACATGGAGCACAGTGTATTATATTGACTCCAAGGTCTTGACTATTCAAGAGCAAAACTAGACAAAGTCATGTACATCATGGAGTTTGGCTGGCAAAGACTGCTTTAGTAAAATAGCTTTGGTTATTTCCAATTAACAAAATTCAGCTTTCTACAACCCTTACTACACTGTGTTGATGCCAGGTGTGATTAGTCCATAACAAAAGAGCACAACGGGCAAAAAAGAAAATTTAATAGCTGAATCACAAGCAGCTTCATTCCCCTTTCTTCAAATGCAATAGAAATCATGTGGCAAAGACAAGTTAATTTCCTCCTACAGTAAGTTATTCTGAACAGCATGCTGCAATGCATGTGATAGTAGAGCAGAAAACAACAACAAAATCTAAATACATCCCTTGACCAAGTAACTATGAGATAGTTCAGTCTTATCATCATTTCCTTTGTCTCAGTCAAGAAGTTCCTATTCAATACAGGAAAAGACAAATGTACCACCCCATTGTGTTTTGCATCTAATAATCATGATAAAACCTATACCATGGTCTCAGCTTGAAACCCTAATGGAAGAGATCCTCCAAGCCTCTCCAGTCCAGTTTGAAATTTATCCTCAACCACAGTTACCAAATTTAACCTTCTATCCCACCTCCGACAACAACCTGTGGTTTGGGATTGTTGTTTAAGAAAAGCTCCTGAAAAGCTACAGAAAGCAGAAAATCTTCCCACCTCCAAAATTGAACAAGACTCTGAGTTTGTAGAAGGTGAGCAAAGAATGACTTTTCAAGAGTTCACAGCAGGGCAGGTACAAAACCCAAACAGGATCACAGGCAAATGGCAAAATCCCATTGGCAAGAACAGGTCCCGAAGATTGGGGTGGCATCACCTGTCCCTCTTTCAACCATGAGAGCAAGCTCTTGAATGCATAACTCAATTCCATATATAGTTTCTCTCTCCTCTAAAACTTCATCCTCTATCTCTCCCATGCACCTGCTGTTCCTTTACTTGGAACACTTAGTTCTGCATTAAAAAATAATAAAAAGCAGTTTTGATCAGTGATCTCAAAGCCTATGCTATTTCTGCAGCAAGCAGGGATCAGGCAAGATTCAGGATTAATAACTAACCAGGTCAGACACAGTGGGAGCCAGTCCTCCCTCCCTCTCTGAAGCAGGGCAAAGACAGGAGGCACTCTTAAATGAGGTTGGCAGCATCTACTGCAGCAGGGTGGGGAAAATAGAATGGCACACTGCATGCCAGTTTTGAAAGCAAACCCTCCGTGTAAGCATAGGAGCCTCTTTCAGTTTTGCATGGTTCCTGATTTTGTTCCCAGGAGAGCCTGCTCCTCCCAACCAGATCCATTTGCCTGCAGTGCCATGGCCACCCCAGCCTCCCTCTCTCACTGGCAGTGAGGTGCTGCTGTGCAGATGGACACCTTCCACCTACACCTGGCTAAAGCAACCTTGCATTCCTTAGCAATCCCTTCACGTTGTTATGAAGGGCATTGACCGTAACTCCTTATCACAGCACTTAGATCAGAAAAAAAAATTGCCCAGGAAAGAGCTAATTATCTTGGCAGGCCTAGAGAAGACATGCAGAAAACAGGAGAGAGGAAAGCCCCCGGCTTGGGCCGAGATCTCAAGACTCACAGAAGTTCTGTTCCAATGCCTTTCTCATCCCATACCAGGCTGAAAAGCCATCCCACACTCACTGACAGCCTGAAGTTCAGGGCCACCATGCCGCGCAAGGATGCTGCTGAGGCATTCAGGGAAGCACTGATACCCTTACAGCTCATGCTCTCACATGCCAGACACTGTCCCAAGTGTTGTCCTGCCACAGCTGATAAAAGTGGAGTGCAGCAGGGCACCCATCTGACAGCAACCTCGGTGCTGGAATTGGAGGGGAAGCAGAGCCTGGATGGGTCACTTGGTACCAGCCCACACCATGAAAATTGTCAGAGATTAATTGATCGGGGAAAAAATTACAAACCCGGTGATACTCCCAGAAACTCCCAGTTCATTAGGCTGAGGTAGAACCACCACTGCCATGACCAAGAAAAACATTTACTACCACCATCACACCACCCCTTGCAGGCTCAGTGTCTGAAGTGACAGACTTTTTTCACCCTTTTCCACAGAGAGGAAAATGACCTTCCACAGCCTGACGTCACTGCCAGTGGTGTTCTTACAAACAAAGGTCAACCTGTGAGCTCACAGTGCTACATGGTGTATATTTGGACTAAAGCAGCCACTCTTTACAGCATTTTGCTGCCCAATTCACAGCACATGCAGGACTGTTGAGCAGGGAAAACCCAACATGTCTATGTTTACACATGCATGAGGAACCACTCGGAGATCAGCTCTGCCTGCAGAGAGCTGGGGAAACAGAGGTTGCAAACCTCCAGAGGAGCAGTCCTCAGCTGGAAAGGCTTCCTGGAGAGACAGGGTTTCAGGCACCTCCTAGACCTCAGGCTGCTTTGGAAGCTGGATCATCCCCAGTGTGCTGGTTGGGGTGGGGCAGAGTTGGTTTCCTTTGCAGTGCCTATTATGGGGCTATGTTTTGGATTTGTGCTGAACACTGGGTTGGTAATATAGAGATGGGTTTGTTTTTGCTGAGTCAAGGCCTTTTCTGCTTTTCCATCTGCCACACTGGCAAGGGGACTAGGGGTGCATGAGAGGAGACACAGCTGGGAGAGCTGACCCAAACTGACATTCCACACCATATGACATCATGCTCAGCATATAAAGTAAGGGGAAGAAGGAGCAAGGAGGGACATTTGAAGTGGTGACATTTGTCTTCCCAAGTAACCATTACCTGTGATGGGGCCCTGCTCTCCTGGAGATGGCTGACACCTGCTTGCCCATGGGAAGTGACTTAATTCCTTGTTTTGCTTTGCTTGTGTGTTTGGGTTTTGATTTCCCTATTAAGTATCTTTATCTCAACCCATGAGCGCTCCATCTTTTAACCTTCCAATTCTCTCCCCAGTTCTGTTTTGGGGGAGTGAGTGAGTGGCCCTGTGGAGTATGGTGGCTGACTAGGGTTAAACCATGGCACATAGCCTCAGCCTACAGCAGTGGAGATGCTCAACCAATTGATAGTTGCCATCTGGTCAAGGCCACCAAGGCTGCCCATGACCTCGGGGTCATGCAAAACTGAAGTTCTGCAGCCTTTTCCCATCTCACCCCTGCAGCCAGGCAATGGGGTGGCTGAAGAGTGGAACAATAATATTTTCTTAAACCAAGGGTTTTCCCATAAGTTTGGTACACTGGAGTGCTCAAAGCAAAGGTCAGAACTAATGTCTGCAGTGAAAATCTATAAAGAAGGTAAGTTTAAAAGAGCCACCAAAGGTGACTTTTGTACTTTCTATCCATGTTTGCCCTCCATATAGTCCTGCTTCTTTCAAGACCAAAAGCAGAAATGTCACAGTGCCATCAGACCACTGCATTATCACTTATAGCACCTTTTTATTTCAACATCTTCCACTCTCTGTCTCTGAAAATCCTTTTCTCTTTCTCTGAAAATCTATGTTTTATGGCCCCAAGAGTGCTATATCCCAGTTCAGTTGCAAAAGTATTTGGTATCTGAAAATAAAACCCATATCCAGCAAGGACTCAAAAAGGTTACAGTCACCCCAAAGCAAAATTCGTATTACTTTCTTTATACTTCCCTTATGAATGTAACTGAACAGTTCATAACTTATTTAGATCTTGAAAAGGAAAAAAAAGATTTTGTTATGTTGTACTTGTGCGGTTAATAAAGAAAATATTTTTACTTAAAATTAGGTCTGTTTTAACTTGACAAATGCAGAGTTAGTTTCAGTATTCTTCATTTCGTTCTAGAAAACATCAATGCAGTCAAACATCTGTTAAGACCAAAAAATTTAAGTGTTTCACAAGGGCTTTTTGCAGGAAAGGATATTGAAGAGAGAAATTTCTGGATTTTTGCTTTATTAAGAATCTGGAAACCAATACGCATGTTATCACATTACTGAGCCTTTTACAAGGACTCAGGAAGATAGCTCAGGTTAAAAATCACAGACAAGATTAGGGCCTACATCACTACTACAGTTAGTAAATAACCTGCCCCAGGCTGACAATCCATTATACACTCCATGGCCTCTTTGGAGGTTTTAGATGGGACCAACAGGGCACTAGACAACCACCTGGTATTAACATTAAAACTTTAAAGTGAATGAAGAAAAAGACCTAAATTATCATCCTTTCTATACGGTAAATTGGGAGATAGCAAAAGCACCCCAGTCTGAATTGTTTTTCTTCTTCGAATGCTGGCTTCATTTCCTTGCTGCTCAGTACAATATGTTCCATCTTCTACTTTTTTTTTTTAAGAAGACACATAGGAACTTCAGAAAAACAGCACATGCTCACAGAGAAAAAAAATCTCAAAGGACTAGCAGATACTTGTGATTTCTGAGCAGCAGTAGGGTTTTCTAACTACAAATTGTTCAGATGTTGTGGGCTTGACAGAATCTATTCCAAGCCTGTTGTTTCCCTGCTCTTTTTCACAGATTTAGAGACTGATGAATGCTATGTGTACCAGCCCAGATGCTCTGTTCTAGCTACAAAACAGTTTTAGCCAGCTAACTGGATAAGAGAGCCTAAAATAGTGCAGCTCTTTACTCTTTATCAGCTTAACATTTTCCACTACACATCACTAGATTCCCAGAAGTACAAACCAGCCTGGTTACAACTGACATAAATATTCTGGTGTATTGTTTAATGCTGCCTTCATATTGGATTGAAAATAACCAGGATTTAACTCTTTGTCCTGTCATTCTAAATAGTGCCCAAATATCACAGCTAACTGAGCATTTAACTATTACAGCAATTACTTGCAAATTAACAGACTATTTGAAAGGATTTGGTCTTTCTTACAGTATTAGAAAAGACCGTTAGGGGATTTGTGCCTGGTGTCCTCAATCCAATTCTGTTTTCTAGACTCTCTCTAGACACTGGAAAGAGCCTTATTGTTTTGTTTATTGTTTTTGTTTTTTTAATCTTTACTAAGACCATTTCTCCAAACCCCTAAGATCAGAAACAGAGATCTAAAACTTCTCCGGTTCTAATCATTTCAGAATCAAGTATCAAATAGCACTTATTTTAAGACCAAAATCATTTTGACACGTTGAATCTCTCAAGTCCCTAGTGGCACCATGCCTTTTGGCAAAGCTTGTGACACTAGTCATGCCAATAAAGCAGTTTGAATTGAGCTGCCTTTTTGCCCAATCCCACTAAAACCATAGTAATTGGTTCAGACAAAGAGGCTCAGCTGTTTCAATGAGGGCTAAAGCTACCAGTCAATCTTGACAATGGCTTTTTTTCAAGCCTGGCAAAATGAAAAGTAATGCAAATGTTCCTATTCTTGTTACTGGCCTGGAACATTTGCATCTTTCCAAGATGTCTGATTTTTCATGTGTGTTCACATTCCAGGACATGTTGACCAGTTTCAACCAAACATACCAGAAGGTGAAAAGTTGCACACATTTCAGAGAACAGAAAAGAAAACCTCATTATAATCCAGAAATCCGTATAAGAGGAAGATGAACTCCTCAAAACCAGAAAAAGATTCCCTCAAACTCCAACCACATTAATCAGAAAATTCATTAAGGGACACAAACCTGAAGAGGTCACGACCTAACAGCTAGACCCTTTGCCTCAGAGAACTATTTGACTTAACAAGAGTTAAGTGGTTTTTCCTCCTTATAGAATAGACTTTCTAGCTCTAGGAGGGACTGGATCCTGTTGTGCTGCTCAACTTCTTATAAAAGTAGCAACACCACGCACATTCACCTTGGGCACTCAGAAAACACGCCCTGTCAGAAGTGTTATATCAGAACCTGCTGTTTAGTGGCTCACACAACATATCTGTCTAGATACGGCTGTCATTTTTATCAAAACCAAAATTAACACAACGACAATTGTCCCCTACACCAGTTTCAAGTGTTGTGTAAAAATGTGACACCTTCTTCAGGATTTTCATTATTCTGTATTATCACACAGCCAGCCACATCAACACCAGCGACATAAACATGCAGTAGCAGGGACAAAACCTTGGTAGTCTTTTAATATTGAAACAGTGACAGTACTTTGGCCGCCATGCGTGATCCCTACGAGAGATGCAAATGCAATTTATTTTCACCAGTCCTTCCCAGTAGCAGTTTGATGTTTCATGGAAATGATGAAATAAGTTTTATTCTACATTTTGAAGTGAATTATTTGATTTTATGAAGAGCATCTAAGGACATAAGCAGGATGAAATGCCAAAGTGAGGGTTTTTTGGTTCAGCCAGATCAGAATTGCTTTGTTATTAATCTTGTTTATAAACAAGATTTGGGAATATCCCTAATTGGAAATTCCCTCCTGCCCACCCTCTCTTCTTCTAGTAGGACTCTTCTAATCCACTTGGGAGCAGCAACCATACAGAAAAGAATCAAACTGATAAAGTTTTTCTTCCCATCATTCTTTTTTTCTTTTGCTGACCCAGCACCTCTCACATCCAAGTCTTTTGCCTGCAATGTAAATGAGCAATGAATTTAATCTAATATTGTAACATCCTAATGAAATATCCTTTTCCCTTGCTGAATTCTTGTCCTATGGGACTAATTCTCCAGTTCTGCAGTAATCCCTTCCAGGAGAGACAATCCACATCTAAAAGAAACATTAAAAAACCATAGACCACTTAAAAACAAAATAATCTGTCAGTTTATGTTACACACTAGAAGGAAAGAAGAGCTGCGCATTCAAAAGAGGTATGAAAAATTCTTCACTTTTGCAGTCTGCTTTGACTCTATTCTAAACACAGGAAACAGAATCTTCCAGTTCCCCCTTATTTGGAGCTGCTCTGTAATTTATTTCTTACAGAAACCTCTGAAGCGTTGCAGACTCCAGGAATTCTGCAGGTGCCTTTAACTGCAGTGCTGCACATTTCTAACCTTCAGAAGCACATTCAGTTATGCTACCAAAATCTTTTCTCCCTGTGTCTGCACCAATAAGATTGAACAGCTTTTTTGCAACTGAAGAGTTTCTAATGTAGCTCAGATCTCTTAAAAGTGTCAGACATACGGATTTCCCCTGGCAGAACTCCTGGTGATGTACAAGTCTTACCGTAACCAGATAGGAAGGCGTTATAATTTCCCTTCCTCTGACACTAAGGTGCAGCACTTAGCACAACCTGGGTTCTGCTCTCACCTCTATCTCACGTATCCACTAACTGTGGCAAGCCTGCTGTAAGGATAATGCTTTGGTAAGAGCATGTCTGAAGGTCCCTGGAACTGCAGCAAAGAAATTCTGCACCCAAAGAAAGGCAGCTTCATTATGAAGAACTACAAATATTTTTTTATATAAATATGGAAAAAGCAAGTAGTTGTGTTGTATTCACAAACACTTATATTCCAGTGGCATACATGGTACTCCTGACAGTAGAAGTAGTCTGAAAGCTGGCTATCAGGATCATAAACAGCAGTCATAAACACTGCTACCATGCTCCAGTAGCCTCCTGGTTTCTAACATACATCCTAAACAGCTGACCCAAACAATAAAGGAAAACCAAACCAAAACAACAACAACAAAAAAGTAAAAACAAAATATTACACATGCCCAAACAAAAAACTTGATTTCAGATTAACAACTCTGAAAAAGTTTGTCTAGCTTCTCTCAAAACCCCTAACAGAGTTACTGCTGATGTGCAAAGCACATTCTCTCTGTGCAAAGGGATCCTGTACTATCAGGATTCAGTGAGGCCATGTGAAGATCAGTCAATCTTCCTGTGTTTTTAAGCATTTTTCCTCAGATTTATCAAAAACATATATCCAGTTACACATGGTTTCACACTTTCTATTTTACAGAACCCTGTTCTTTTAGGCACCACTTTTAGGCTTAGAGAGCAGGAGGGAACAGGAAGATAGAAAAGTCCTTTACTGAAAGGGCATTTCTTATTAAATGCTCATGCTCTAGAAGAATGTTTACCTTAGAAGAACATAAAATATTCTGTGAGGGAAAAAGGGAACCTGTTGAAAATCCTAATCTCAACACCTGCAGGATGGGCAGGTAAAAAACTGAAATCACTAGTCCTAGGGAATGTAAAACAATACCCAGAACCTGAACTTCTGCTTCCCATGTGAAAGATGGCCAAGTTCTCTTTTATTAAGAGCATACCCAGCACAAAAAAAAAAAAAAAACGGGGTGCTGAAAATAGGAAGTCAGGCTACAGTTACTCACTTGACAGCAACTGCAAGGGCCAAAGAAGTATCTCTCTGTGAAAAACAGACTTAGGTTCTTAGGTTCATTGCAGGATTTTTTGGCCTTCTTCATAGCACCAATACAATATGCTTGGATGCCAAAGTACAATATGTAGTCTGAGATTTATTGCAATTGGGGCATATAAGGCATTGTAAATAGAATTAGTGGTGGCACTAAAGGGTCTGTCCTCCATCATCTGATTAAGAACAATAAGGCCAAAAGGAAATAACAAGAGGATCAGTTCAAAACTGCAAAGCTTGGATACAATGAGCCTTGGGAAGGTAGAAGAGACCTTTGTTTCTTCCAACAAGAGTCTTAACTTTATCTATTCTAAGAGCACTTAGGGAGTTTCTAGCACCAGACTTCCAGCTAGAAGGGCAGTAGGGATGACCAATGCCTGAGATGTGGTACAGAAGTAGCTGCAAAATCTGTTTGCAGGTATTAGGTAAAGGCTGAAAGTAAAATCTACAAAGGAAACCTGAAGTAGTTTAAAAAATCATTTTATGGCAAGATATGCAGAGCACAAAGTAAACAGGATTTATTCTCTTTCTTCCTCCACTGAAGCCTCATTCCTGTTTGTAACAGATGGCACATCAAGTATATGCTGGGTGATCTTTGCTAACATTTAACATTTTGGAAACTGGCTTCCTTTAATCTGCCTGTTCAGGGAGGTACATGTGACAGTTGTAGTGCATAAAAGCTGCAGGGCTGCATTTCTGGGCTGCTCCTTGCTTATAAGGAAACATTCTCTCAGTGAGGAAGGATTAGGAGGGAACTGAGAATGAGAGAGACAGGGGTGGAAGCCAATGTGGCTCAAAAGCTTTAGGGCCAAAACCCCAACAACCCCAGAGCCAATAAAACCAGAATAACTCCTTGAAAAACCTGTATAAAGAAAGAAACCTATAGGAGCTTACAGGCTGTAAAACTAAAGCCTTTGGTTAGAACAAAGGGAGATCCCTCCACACTTCCAGAGAGTTATCTAANAATGGAAAAAAAAGTAGTTTCCTTATAATAACTAGAGATCCTAGAGAGGTTCTTACAAAGCAGAGGTATGAGTCTAAGGCAAGAAAAGTACAGATACTTACTTTTCTTGTCCATGCTTGTCTTAGCAGATAGTGACCCTTCCTGAGCTGTCTACAGTCTTAGAGGGAAGGAGAAAAGGAGACCAGGGGGAGCCCAGCACTGCATAAATTGAAGCTGAGCAGGGGGAGCAGCTGGAATTACGACAATATAAAGTTGGACTGGATTAGACCAGCTAATATGAACCTGCCTCTTACTGCTTGCCAAAACAAGAGTGAGAACTTTTGATGCTGTGCATCAGAAACAGGCTTCAATTTCACAGCTTCATTAAAGTGAAGTGTTTGGTTAAACACCATTATTTTAAATATTTTAATTTTATGCATCTATTATTTAAATGTAAGATATAAAAGACAAAAGGTCTTACATTAAATTACAGTTTATTCCTTTCAGTGGAGATACTGCATTATGTAAATGGTACCTTTTGACGTTGGAATAGAAATTGCCACAAGGCCCTTCTGGGATCTGTTCTGATTTCCCAAGTATTTGTTCTATTTCTATACACAACTGATAGAATTGCACTGAAATAAGGGTTTCTTTGTTACTATCACTGCAAAAGGGAGAAAAATGGCAGGCAACAAATGAGCAGTGCAACAAAAGCCTCTAAATTAGGCACTTCAAAGACTATGGGGTGAATTCAGATGACTTACTTCAGAACTGCAAAGGCATACAGACCAACAGAGTGACTCAATGAACTTATGCTAGGAACTTATGTTTCCCCTACAGTCAGTAGAAAGAAATGGTTACCTCTGGAGAGTAATTCTAAAGCATATAACAGAGGTAGCTTTGGTAGGCCATTTCATAGGGAATTAACAGAGTAGCCTGTAATGTACATCAAGTAATTAAAACACAGGCAAATATCAAAACCTGGTGTACAGGCATGGAGCAACACCTATATTCTCCAGGGGATATACCAAAAACAAAGCACTTATGAGAAAAGGTGCTACATCATTCTCTTGACTTTGTGTCACCACAAAAGACAGCTGACACAGCTAGAGGATAAGGACTTGTCCACACTGCAGAGCTGAACACTTGTGAGGATTCCACAAAAATCAGACACATGGGTACTCCTCATGGATGCACAGCACTGAGGGGTAAGTGTTTTAAAGGTATTATCACATTTCCACAACCCTCAGCCTGCAAGAGTACATAATCCAAGACCAGGTGTGGCATCCCAGCATCTCTCAGCTGCAATTTGAAACAATGACACTAAAACAGAGCTTGGAAATAAATCTGGCAGACTGAAGTAAGCACATCATGCCTAAGCTGTGAAGTGTTTTCCTGATGACAATAACACAACCCCCAAGAGGAGCATCTATCTCTGAGAGTTTCTCTGCTCCCAGGAGGACTGGCTGGCTGAAGAGCAATAGCTGCTCTGCTGAGGGTGCTGACCATTGACACAATTTGAAAAGCAGCTGTGTCTTGCTGTGTGGACAGGACTGATCCACGGCTACTGATTTCCCTGAGCCCTTCTGACCTTCCAATGAGAAAACTAATGAGACAGAGTTCCAGAAACCCCATTTGAACACTCTCAGGGGGCTGCTGTTTTGATTTGTACCAGTGCTCCAGTACAAGAGGCATGATGAGACCTTTGTCTTCTGAAGCAAATTAAGGAGGCTTTTGCCCCACTGTTTCATTTCCATCCTACCAGAAACAAGCATGAGACTGACGTGGATGAGGAAACACAAGTGGCCCTGCCAGGGACAGAATAAGGGAGTGTGAAATCCTCGTTCAAATACTGCTATTTCCAACTGATTACGTGACAAGCACAAAAGCAAATCTCAGCACCACTCACAATGAACCCAAGACACTTGGCAGGTTTCTCTGACATGTCTGGGAAGCAGCCTGCTGCCATAGTGATTCTGCTCCTCCCTCAAACGCACTCTGCTGGGAAGGAAGAAAGATTTGGAAATATAAACAGAGATCAGGGACCATTTGCAAGGGGATTTAACAAAAATCTTCTCTTTAGGCAGAGCAAATGTGACTGTTTTCAGTGGGAAGAAAAGAAAAAATATCAAAGTCCTGCAAAAACTTACTGGTTCTGTTTAAAACAGCATAGGAATCGTAAATGCAGAATTGCTCTGTGTTTGCTTCTAAAGGTCTATTTCTAAAGGTAGCTGGGGCGTGACCAGTATGTTTTTTCTCCTGAAAAGATGCCAGCTGCTGCTACCTCAGGAACACCTCTGAGTGGAACAAGTGGGAGCATGTCAGGTGCCTGTTAGACTAATTCTAAGCCCCATGTAAACATTTTTGGCTCATCTCCACAAAGGTGACAGTAAAGTTCCTCAGAGTGGATTGTGCTTGCACTAGTGGAGATGCATCAATGCTGGCAGTGAAGAAAAAGGGATGTCTTAGAGCATGAATGCAAGGCAACCATCTTTTAGATCTCCTTCTTAGTGTGAATCAAAGGGTGATGGGTAAGATAGGGAAGTCAGAGGAGGACTGGGAACAGTCAGATCCGGAACTCTTTTCCTTTCTGCTTTCATTGTAACCTTTTTTGATTAATGATCTTTCAAATGAGGTTATTCTTTGGATCAAGATACAAGGTTTGAAAAGCACTGTTTTTATGTCATCATGAAGTATCACCACTAATAAGAACTTCTACATATGTCATATTTCATTTCCATGTTAACAAAATCTTAATTGGAGGGAATATTTTAAATTTTTTGTATTCTATGGAGCCTTGTGACAGTTATTCTGATGCCAACACTTTAAAGGGGAAGGTCAGGAGTCAGAAGCCAGTCACATGTCATCAAGAATGTCCTCTAGAGACTTAGTCTGCTAAGAGTCTTATCCTAATCCTTCCAAGGTATTCTTTAATGCTAACAAATCTGCACTGAACCCTCTGCATGAACCTCCTGTGCAGAACATAATGCCTACTCAAGTAGCTATTAATTGCAGAAAAGGCAGAATTAAAAAATAGTGCTTCTTTCATACACTGAGATTTCAGCAATGTCTATGAATACAATTCAATTTTGGATTTCAGATTTTTCTTTTAGTCAAGTTTCAAATTGTACTTCCCCAATACAGAACAAAATAATATTTAGCCTGTGACCTTTAGTCACAGAGACTCCTGGAACAGACAGCCTAATATCAGTGGTGCAGAGCAAGATTGAAGGACTCAGGCTACATCACATGTGCACCTCTTGAGGAAGCTCCCCCACAGAATGAAGAAAGGAATGAATCCTTCTCCTTGCCCCCTTGCACCCCACCCCCATTTTACTCTGGAATACCACATTTCAAATATATTTTTAGGAGGGAGGATAAATGTTCAAATCAACATGGGCTGTTTTCTTCCTGCTCTTACTGCATTGGTGAAACGTCATAGAAAGCCCCAAATACTGAAGAGTTTAACAGTTCTTTCTCTGTGCTTCTGCTTTTTTATATACATTTTTAATTAGGCAAGGAGGACAAATGCAAATGAAATTAAATTATGACTATTAAACTGTGTCTCTTGGGGGAGGTTTCCAGCATGGTTAGCAGGGAATTAGGCAAACCTCTCCTTTAGCATTAATGAGAGTTTTGCTCCTGGTTCCTCTACAGTACAGCTCTGACAGCACCTGCTCCAGACAAACCCTTCACCTTACAGTATGTTTGTGTGAATCAAGATTGGGCCTGTTAAGGACTGTGACACACACATATTGCTCATTTATAACTGCACAGATAGGTAGAGGCCCAGGCAGGTTCCTTAAAGTTGGAAGTGTATTGTTAAAACGAGGAAGCAAGCGTACAAGAACTGCAATTGAAGATAATCTCGTAAAGCACAGACAGACACAGAGCATGGCTCCTCTGTCCAAGAGGCTCTGGAACACATCCTGCTTCTCCCTGCAGCCCAGACAGCCCCGTGCTGCTGCTCAGGGTACTTCCCACTCTCCAGGCTTCTCCCGGATAAGGGAGAGCAGAGCACCCCAGCAATGTTGGTGGTGTTACTGATGAGCCCAGGCACATCAAAGGCCCCTGACAGTGCCAAGGCCACTCCCTGCATGTCTGCATCACTCCCGGGTTACAGGGACATTGCTCCAGTGACAACATTTCGCATTGCAAAACAGTTTTCTCCTGTAGGACAGCCAAGAAAAGGTCATGGAGTTGTTTTCTTTGTTTGGGTTTTTTTTTTTTCTGTTTGGTTGGTTTTGTACCACACACAATTCATTATAGAAGAAAAGCAACTGCCAGAACTGCATTTTTGTTTCCTGGCTCCATAAATGACAAGACCCTCAGTGAACAATTTTGCTCGATGTTGGTTTTGCCCTTTTGACTCCCTTTCCCTTCTTTGATCTTGACAGAACTAGAAAATAGGGAAATGAGAAATTGGCATGCATTCCCTTTCCTTCTTGACTTAAAAAAGCCCCCAGTTTTTTAGATACCATGGTCAAGCAAAACAATTTATGAAAACACGCATGGTTTTCAAGACCTACACCGTTCTGACAGGTCTTTTTACTACATGGTATCTAAAGTTAGTTTAACTTTTAGTATTTAATAAGAGGAGTATCAGAAGTATTTCAGAAAAAAATGGTTCTTTTCAAATTAACTGATAATACTCATAGAAAGGACATTTTCTATTATTATAGAATTGCCTAGCCAGATTATATTTTTTGCTTTTCACATCTATCAAAAAGGATATTAATCTTTTTTCACATCTATAACATATATCTGTAAGAAAATAAACCTACCTTTAAAATTTTATTTAAGCTTGTATACTGCAAAAATAAACAATAGTTCAGAAACACATCCCTGCAACCAGGTAAGAACTGAAGCAATAGCTTAGTGTAGCTTAACTTCACATACAATGCAGAAAGAATCGAACCTCGGAAGGAATAAAAAAATAATTGTAAAACTTGGAACCTAAACACATAACCTGAGGCATTCAAACTGTCTACTTTGCTGGAAACTAGGAATAAACAAATGAACCTAACACATGGTTTTCACAGCTCCATCTTCATAAAGAATACAAGGTACCGAATTCCTTCCAAAACCAGCAAGAAACAAAAGCGAGTTGGCAAAAAGATGAAATCCCTTTACACACAGTGTTTACGCTGAAAACGCAGGCAATAAAGAGAATGTCGACTGCAGCAGCTCCAACCTTGTTTGTCACTAGATTAACTAGCGAGCCGGCAAGGACAATGACTCAACCATTCATGCCTATTAGGCTTGCTGTGAAAGGTTCCATTCATTCACCAGCTGGCACGGTGGAAAGATATCTAAAGATGTGAACAAGCGCAAGGGGCAGAGGCAGCCTGGCCCCGCTGCAATCTAAAACCAAAGCTGCAATTAATTATACATGGAATGCAGCCAGGCTGTCCTAGCATTGTAATCAAATGGGACCACACAGAGAAAAGAAAACCCTTTATCACATCACATGCACTGCACACAGACAGACAGAGTTCTCGCAGAAGAAGATTTATATTTTTTATTCCTCATGGCACTATTCCTGTTGACAGGCTATAATGAGTTTATATCTTAAAACTTCAACTTTGCTGCTTCTGTTTTATTTCCAACAAAAGGCTTACATGCCTGTTTGTCTATTCTTTTACCACCAAAATCAGCCACATAACAGAATTTTTCTTTGTTTCATATATGCTTCTTGTCCTCACACTCACAGCAATCATTTTATACGATTCCAGTGCTTGTACCCTAGAGATATTTAAATCTACAGGATCATCACTCAAATGGCTTGCAAATTACAAGTCAAACCTGGGAAATTCCTGATAGTCCCAACCACACACTGGTATAGCCCACAGAATTCATGATGCTGTAGGCATGTTTTAGATAAGATCAGCTTCAGCTAATTTCCCCTTAGTGTAATTCTCTAGGACTGCACAACCATTTCTCCTTTGGGACAAAAGTGATTACAAAAAGCATGCCTCTAAACAAAGTGAGGGAAGAAAAGTGGCTACGGATAGCCAGAATGATAGAATGCCATCAACATCACCCATATCATGAAAGCAACAGCATTCCAAAAATTTATCTGCTGTGTGTAGTGCTAAACTTATTTCTTCCCATCATGATCATCATTAGTCACTATTACTGTACTATTTTGAGTATGTAACAAAATTAGGACCCCAGGATGAACTCCCTGGCATACACATCAACAGTAAGATACTCTGGCTGAAGAGCTTGCAATCAGATAACAAGCAAACCAACCAAAAAAAAAAAAAAGGTCCATTTTACATTTCTTTTGCTTAAAAGGTGGGCACGCAGACAATTGATGGCAGAAACAGGAAGCAAAGAAAGTTCATCCTAGGCAGGGATTTAACCCTATATGCATCCTCCTCTATCTTAATCCCTCTTTGGTCATTATTTCTGTCACTTGCTTATTTTCTTGATTAATATAATCTCAATTTACTTATTTAACCATGTAATTGCTATTCAGAGTGCAACACTAAAACCAATGAGAAACATCACTCAGAGAGGAAAAAAATGAACTACAGTTTGCAGAATGCGGTACAAGTTATCTGAGGATGGAATATTACTTTAATCTTATTTTTTACAGTGCAAATATGTCTTGGATTTCAAGGTACAAAAATATTGAACAATAATTAAATTGTTTTTATGATTATTAAAAAGTTGTGAAGGCAAAGGGAGGTGTTTTAACAACACAGATAGTGAAGGTCTGTATCTGCTTTATTACAAATTACACACAACCAAGCCCAAAAGCCTTTAAGAAATGTAACACTGCAACAGCCATTACTTATTTTGAAGACATGTTATGTATTCACTGTGCAAAAAAATATGCCATCCTGTAAAAGGCTGACACAGGCTCAGTTCAGTGCCACAGTGCAGCTCTTCTTTCACTGCCTGGTGTACTTCTCCTTGGCAGATGTTATTTTCACGAACTGTCACCACGTATTTTGACACAGAGGAAAAAGGGGCAGATTCAATGTGCATTCATGGACACAGGTACTGCTAAAATATGCAGAGATCTAAATCCCCACATAATCCAGCACATAGTAGAGCACCAGTTAGCATCTCTCAGGAACACTGGGTTTTTAGGAGGAAAACACATGTTTAAGGATTTGGGGTGGGGGCGGGGGGTTGAGTGGGGTTTTCTTTGTTCATTTGTTATTTTTGCTTTATTTATCATTGGTCACTCAGGCCACAACACACTGAAAATTCAACCTGAAAAGGAGAAATGGAAGTTTTAAAGTCCAAGTCTGGCCACACTAGCACCCAGCCAAATGGAAGGGAAGCATGGCAGAGGAACTGCAAATTAGTGTGCCCAAGTCCCTCTCTCCTGTTGACAGCCTCTGTGCAGGCATGTGGGAATATTATAAGCAGCAATGAGTGCAGAGATGGGCAGAAGAAAAGCGCCCTTTTGAAGCCTGAACCCCCAAAGCCCCAGCCGGAGCACAGCTGGCTCACTACTCAGAAAACCTACATGGAGAGGGGGCAGGAGACACACAAAAGGAGCCTTTTGCCAGCAGTCTGAAGTTATATCTTCTCTAGTGCATTGTAAAATTTGAACTCCTCAGAGTTGGAAAAATACAAACACCTCCACAGCCTGTGCAGCCAAGGCAGGTGCCTCCCTCCACATGGGGAGGCTCAACAGCACTCAAGCACAGTGGAGAACACTAAAAGGAGGCCCAGTAAATTGATCTTGTTATAGATAAGAAGCCAAACCAGCCGAATTAAAATAAAAAAAATAGAATTTTATTGATTACAGAAAATTTGGAAGAAAACCACGGTCAATAGATAAAGTACCAAAGCCTAGGAATTCGGCACTGGTGAACAGAGCAGCCCTCTCACTCGCCAACTCTCTGTCCACGGATTTGACATGCCAGCACCCCGGTTCTTATACCCGAAAATTGCCCTTAGGCTTGAGTCCGCAATAGGAACAAAAGTCTTTCTTTNTACGACCTCCTCCCGAAACTTGTGATGTCCCATTGTTTCTTCAGATGCAAATGTTGTGACTGTGTAAGGTTTCCAGGCTCCCCGCTGAAAACAGACTTCTCGTAAAAGGCTCAGACAAAACTGTGATCTTATAAAATATTAGTTATATACAATGAAAAGGAGGTCCGGCATGAATTAACCTTCATATTTATAACAATCTTTTGGTTGGCTTTTTGGTTTTTAACCTCATTACTGGGGCAGACCAGGTTCCCCCAGCTGTGAAAAACTGCTTCATTAAAGAAAGTATCATCATCCTTCATAGATGTAAAATGGCTAAGGGCTGTAGTTTCAACATGATTTTGAAAGAGTAAATAAGCACCAAGTGGGATTTTCAAATGCCTGTAGGTACTTCAGATTACTGAGGACTACACAGAAAGAGAAAGGAGAGAAAATAGGCCTCTGAATTCCAGATAACTAGTAACTTGAGTCAGCTGTGGTAGGTTTGAAGCCTGTGGAAGGACTGAATCTATGAGCTGACCACCCTCTCTTCAGGGAAGCATAACCAATATTTTGACTATGTAGGTATCTATCTATGTGTATGAACAGAAATACATCTCAGTCTGTTAAACTGGAGAACCTACAATACAATACGGAAAACATTTTGAGAGCAGTTGTCCATTGATTTGGGGGATAAAGGAGGAGCAAAAGAACCAAACAAAAATGAAGTCCCACATACAAAACAAACACTTGATCTGTAAATATTGAAAAAATGCCACATTCAGCTGGACTGACCACTTGAGTTTAGGAAGCAGCAACTCTTGTGTTCTGCTTTAGGATTTAAACTTTCAATGAAGTCAAACATCAGATAAGGATATCATGGGCAGGTGTAGCCCAACACAACCTCTTGCTTTAATTGAAGAAGTTAGGAAACCCACAAGCAGCTCAACACGTCAGTGGGGAACTTATCTGCTTGGTACCTCCTGAATTTATATGAAGGACCTAACTGTAAAAGGAACTGTGACTGTGCAAGGCAAGTCTGACTGATATGGGGGTCAAGGGGAAGAAGAAAGGCAAGATACTGGAACCAAACATCAAATCTCCAGTTTCCAGAAGGTATAATTAATCATTATGCCCAATAGTCCTTTTTGTCTCACTAGGTGTCAGGCTGAATCCAAAGCACTGCAGGCTAGGGTCATTTATACTCCTGGTGTACAACAGAAGGCCTCTCCAGGCAATTCCTCAACAATTTTAATTGCTTTAATTCTCAGTTATTTGATGGTCTCCATTATTCTAAGAAAAAGAACATGCAAAAGTCTGTGAAGACTGAAGAAAAAATAAAGACTGTTCTACCTTGATAATACTCTTTAAAGTATTCTGCCATCTCTACTCTTGACAGTAAACCTACCCCTAATTTTCATAAAAATGGTGCTTCTTTTGTAATCAGAGCAAGAAAAGTCGGTGAGTACTTCACAGTAACCCTGCTTACATAGGACTTTCTTTTCCTCCAAAGAAGTTATTTTGGGAGCACAGAGAGTTGTGAATGCCTTGGGATGCAAATTGCCCAGCAGCTCCAGTGGAGAGGGACTGCCGTCCCATCCAGCAGCAGCCTCCCATCTGCACATTGCTTCAGCGTGACTTATTGGCATTTAGGAGGCCATTACAACCAACCCTGAATAATGTGTTTATAATATCTAAAGAAGAAGAAAAGAAGTGTTAATGAGAAATCAGCTCATTGTCGTCTCATTTTTTCCACATACTCAGTTATTTGTCATCTGTTTGTGTCTTCTGACTGACAACATTCATGCCAGCTGCTGGCTGAATGGGAGGCTTCCAGCACGCCTAAATAGACTGTTTGTCTTCATTAGCGCTTTGTACAAATTCACCCAGCAAGGACTTGCAGACCATCGTTAGGCAGGTCCAGTCTTTCAAGTTCTGCTGCCACAATCCAAGATGTTTGCTTTAGCAGACTTTCCCCTGCTTTTGTTCCTTTGACAGAGAAGAACCGGTTTCTACTACCCCAAGTGGTTGGGGTTTTTTTGTTGTGTCCCACAACTGCGGTTTCCAGGCATACTTCCACATTGCACTCCAAGAGGAGAAGAGAAATGCACAAACATGCTACATCTTTAGGGTAATAGATTTCATTGTATTGCATTTATTTGCTCCCCACCTTTCTTTCATAAAACAATTTCATAACGAGTCCATATCGACTAGATGATTGAACACCAAGGAAGAGAGAGACCTAGCCCGATTTTTCTACGTCAGGAGACTGATGAGATGATACTGTATTAAATGGATAAAAATGGCACATAACCTCGGTAGTTGAATAAAAGCTATTCTTAAAGTCAGGGCAAGATTATTGTTATATTTCAAAACAAACATTCTTGTCCTTCAGCATGCTTGGGAAAGGATGTGCAAAGCTGGAGTCAGCCTTTAGATGACAGAGGATATTCAAGAGAAACAGCAGCTGTTTTTTCTTTCAATTAATTATTAGAATCATAGCCTTTAAAAAAAAAGTTTTCAACATCAATAGTAGATCCTTCTCCTACTTATTCTCCTTCTGAGGACTGGATCAATTACTTACTTTTACCTATAAATATGTCATGGTTTAACCCCAGCCAGCCACCAAACCCCACAGGGCAACTCACCCACTCCCTCAAAAACAGAATTGGGCAGAGAATTGGAAAGGTAAAAGATGGAGTGCTCATGAGTTGACATAAAGATACTTCAATAGGGAAATCAAAAGCCACACACACAAGCAATGCAAAACAAGGAGTTAATTCAGTGGTTTCCATGGGTAGGCAGGTGTTCAGCCACCTCCAGGAGAGCAGGGCCACATCACATGCAATGAGTGTTTGGGAAGACAAATGCCACCATTTCAAACATCCCTCCTGTGCTCCTTCCCCTCACTGAGCATGATGTCACATGGCCCAGAATATCCCTTTGGTCAGTTGAGGTCACCTGTCCTGGTTGTGTTCCCTCTCAGCCTCCTGTGCACCCCCAACAATCTTGCTAACCCGATAGTAGAAAAAGCAGAGGTGGCCCTGGCTCTATGGAAGCCCTACTCAGCAACAACAAAACCATCTCTATATTACCAGCCCTGTGTTTAGCACAAATCCAAAACATAGCCCTGTCCTAGCCACTGAGAAGAAAATTACCCCACCCAAAACCAGCACAGCATGGTCTTGTGGCACCAAGCTTTTGACTACAGTTCACCACCTTCTCAGGCTATTCATCACAGGAAATATATGCTAACCATAGGATGGATATACATTATGTATTTCCCTTTCAGAGGTTGATCTTCAGAAAGGGTCCAACTTCATCACAGTTCCAATGCAATACTGAGAGAAAACAGTCCTTCAGGACACAGCCACAGTCTGCTATTCTGCTATATATCTACACAAGGCACCAGAGGTCTGAAAGGGAACCATACAAGAGGTGCTGGTTCTCAAAGAGGAATAGTCAGATCATTCTTAATAAATTAAAATGTTTACTGGCAAATGTAGACTTTCCAGAGGAACAAAAGCATTCCAAGGGTTCTGACACACAGCCTTTAATTTTTAAATTTGTTTTAAAGGTTGAGAAGTTTTTTTACTGGACTTTCAGAAAACACAGCCTGGTTGTTAACCTCTCTTTAGTCTAGTATAAAGTATACATATTAATGCATTTATCCATCATCATAGCATGTAAAATAACATGGAAGAGCAATCACTTCCTCCAATCACAAAGGAAGGCTGTGCTTTCTCCCAGAAGAAATCCTGCATTGCACTGTCTCCTGAGTCTCTTGCAACAGTCAGACCCATCTCTTCTGGGAGAAAGCACAGTCCCAAGACGATCCTTGTGCAAACTATGTTTTTGCAGTGAAAGAAAACTGGTTATTCACCAGAGAAATACAAAGCCTGAAAGGTTCTGAGTAGAATTAACTTTGTTCAGTAATTCAGGTATATTTTGATAAATTAGGTAATTAAAAACACCTGTGTATTTATACCATATTTGCAAAAACATACATTTGGCCTTGGACTGTAAAATGGATGCACCGCTTCTACCATACAACCTGAGGAATTCAAATCCTCTGTAAAAAAGATGCCAGGTACTTCCTACAGCCCATAAAATACTCAACTCTCAATTTAGTTCCCTTGGATTTTATGACTGAACCGGTAGATTTTTTTGTGGAAGTCTTCGATATTATAAGTACCCCTTTTCCCACAAAGAAGTTTTTAAAAAACCCAAAATATTAGTTTTTATCTTATTTTGTTAAAGTTCAGGAAACAACATGCTCAGAGCAGAAAACATACAGGTCCTTCATGATTTCCAATTGTCTTTTTATACCATCTAGGCATTGTCTTCCAGATTGGCATTCTGTGGTAAGTAGTAGAATATGCACAAAACAGAAAACCTCTTCTTTTACTTGCTCTCTTTCAATATCATCCTTTAACAAGACAAACAATAGTAAGGTGCATTTCCAGTAATTATAGAACAATATTGTCTTCTTTAAAGATGACCAGAAGGAAGATGATTTGCTGACTGCTAAAGAATATGAGGTTTTATCATTCATTGCTTATTCTCTCTCTTCATCTAGTTTGGTGTTTGGGGTTTCTTTTCCCTTTTTACCACAAACTTTTCAAAATAGAATTTTTTTCTTGTTTACCAAATTACAGAGAATTCATCTACTCTCCCATTATTTTTCTCCATAAATATATGTCTTGAGAAGAATTTCAATAAGATATTCTAGGGACTGAGTCTTGGTTGTTGGAATACATTGTAAATTCACTCTTTTTATCAGATACTTCTGGAATTAACAGTTATAAAATACACTGTACCCTGTTGGCTAAAAAAATTGTTTCTAAGCATACAAAAAAATGCACATGTGAATTTGAGACATGAAGTTTCCCTTTCAGGAAAAGGGATGATAATTGATACAAGCTAACACCCAGCACGCCTTCCTGTCCCAAGTAGGATACAGCACAGGATACAGTGCCTGACAAGCACTTAATTCCTTAATGTTCAAAAAGACTGTGAGGCGTTGCCCAGGAAACACGGAATAGAACTGTGAACTTGAAAAGCAGTGGTGTTCTTAATATACAGTGGTTATTGCAGTCTGTTTGTTATTTCTTGTTACAAACAACAAGACTTGACATCTACATACAAGTACAGAACAGCTTTAGAAGAGTTTGTCTGAGGAGGATGTGGACCTTGTACCTTCTCAGAATTCAAAGAACAGAAATAATAACCATGCTTCTGCAAAGACTTCTATAACTATAGCTTTCTAGAACTTTCACAAGTTGTTACTATCTTTGAAGTAAATGAGAATATTTGCGTGTGAAAGTTGAAGCATCCTTAAGAAAATAGTCTCTATTTTCCCAAGCCATGCCCAGACCAAGCAAAACAAAAAATCAGCAGTACAAATTATTTATGTAAACCATAGGAAAAAAACCCTTATACATGTGTTGTAATTTATATTAGAAAAAAATAAAGAGGAAAAAAAAGAAAGAGCTTAAAAATCAGCAACTTTATTACTAATTTAATACATTCCAATTATTTCACTTTATTTTTCAGAAGTCCTACTTTTAGAAGAGTAGAACAGCTAGCTTCACATCCCAGAGATGATGAAAAAAAAACCCCACAGGAAACCCCCTCAACAATACTGAGGAAGTTTTTTCAGGAAAAGAATATTCTTTTACAAGAAAATTACAAGGTTTTCCATGCTGAAAGACATAGGTTAAGCTCTTACTTTCAGAGCCTGGGCTGACATGGATAAGCAATTTGTCAAACATCTCCCAAGTCACAGAAGCAAAATGCTTCTCTACTACCTGCACAAGAACTCTAGAAAAGTCAGTTTGGTTCCTAATAAAGTTACAATTCCCTCAATTCTTTTTTTAATAGGTCAGCTAGGAGAAGAGAAAAAAGAAATCCTGAATTATATTCATAGATAGATCTGACCAAAACTGTGTAATGAAAAAAAAATCTCTACAAATCCTATCAGAAAAGAGGGGGTCAGAAGAAAGTGGTCAACATCCAGAATATGGAAAAGCTTAGTATCAGAAGATGTAGTGGTAGCAGCTTCATAATAACCTCAAAGTTTATGTATTTTCCTTTTTTCTCCCCACAGTTCTGTAATTGTAAAGACTACTCCATGAGGAGAGCAAGAATAAACGCCTCTAGAAAAAGTAAAATTGACTATTTTACCCCCTCTCTTTATCTATTCATCCTATTATCCTTTGCACCCAGACAACAATGATCTGGAGCATCCTCTCATGATCTTTCAAACAATACCAAGTGAAGACCTTGAAAAATAAGCTTTGTTGACTTCCACTGCTCAACTGGAAAATGACCAGGAGTGCATTGCACTCACTAAAACTTCCAAGAACTCATTAACCCTATAATTAAAAGTGAAAAAAATACTGTTCCTAACTTCTTACTCTATGTACTGTGTTGCACCATGCAATCCCTAGAAAGTTTGATAAGGGCAGAATATAAAGCTATCAGGTCATAGCTTCTTTGTTCCATGATATGGAATTATCCTGCTGAGATAGCACTACATATTGCCCCATGAAGCCTTTATTTATTATATAACCACAAGTGCTTCAGCACAGGCAGAGTATTAACTATGTTGCATGTTAATGAATCTGGAGACACTTTTCCAAACCGTATTTCCTACAATTGCTTTTCACGAGTCTTTCCCCCCACACACTCCTTATGTGAATGCCACTTTGCCTAACCTAATTCCAAGCTGTTGTTGTTGCCAGTAACAGCTGCACTCACAGCACCCTCCTCTAGGTCTTGGATGCTTTACAAATGCCACAATTCTGCTTTCTCGTTGCTATCTGTGGTAAAACAGTTACAAACAGACTGTGGGTGAAACTCCACTTCTGCAGAAATAAGAGCTCCAAATCTTGAACAGTGTTCAGCATGACATTTTCTTATGTTACCCTTCTGAAACCTGCACCTTCCCCACTACAGCGTGCTGTGCTACCAACAGACCCTCAGACAAGGTTTCTGCAGGGCTTAGCTGCCAGCTGATGTTATCTAATGCCCAAAACCCAATAACACATCCACCTTAAGGGGGAGAATGGACTCCATTAAGCAGTTGTGAGTGCCAGCAGAGATACAAGTTCAAAGCCAGGGTAATGCAGAGGAGTTCCGGGGAATAGATAGGGCAATATGGACCCTTCTTTAACTTAATGAGTGCAGTCGATACCTTGTGCAATTTGGTGGATGGTATCAGCACATCAGGAAGTTGATCATAGCTTCTGTGCGATCTGTTGCTCACCACCAGCACAGATTGTCTGAGCAGTTAGAGTAAGAACCTTGATCTGCCCTTTCCTTCAGTGAACAGTCATTTTCTTGCAGTCAGGCAGGATTATGTAGCTATTATGTGCGGCAAGATGATTGAAAGCCTAGGAGAACTACTTTTAGCAGGTCAGCCCCAGGGTTGCCAGCGGTGTCCATAGGGATTCACATGCAAATAGCCTTAGAAATGACTGATGGGGATGAAGCAGGGAAGGGAGGAATTGCTGTTGACATGGCAAGGTCCCACATATCCATGAGAATAAAGACAGCATAAGAATGATACACATTTAGACCTTAGCATTATTCATACCCATCACCTCTCGCTATTGTAGGAAAGCAAGCCACAGCCAGTGATTCAGCAACACAGGCCCTCCGTGCACAGCACTCCTGCTGAATGCAAATGCAACAAACAATGACTAATTTCAGTTCAGCTTTGTGCTCCTTCTCCTTGGGAGAGAAACTGGCTGTTCCACTCACACAGCATAAGTGAAATATTTCCTTCTGTTCAACACTTCGGAGTGCAACCAAAATTTTTAAATAGTTCTGCTCTTGCTACAGCCACTGTTCACAGCTACAGGGATACAGGGATAAACAAGCAAGGGATCCTGTTTAGAAGGGAGAGACACTTCAAAGAGAATTATTTCAGTCAATTTTCTTTCCTTATGACAGACATCCCTTGGAATGTCTTGAGGTCTATCATATACAAAAGTTAAGCCTTTACTATAAACCTTGACCACAGATATGGTGGGGGATTTCCTGGCTTTTTGGCCGATTTAATAAATACCTGTGGTGGGAAAAGGCAAATGTTGCTGCATTTACACTGTTATTCCACAGTCATATTTAAGCAAGAAATCTACACAGGTAATATGATATCATCAATAATTTGAAGCCTTTAGAAAGAGACATCTAGCATTAAGTTAAATATTCCTGCCCTATCTCAGCCATGAGAACCAAGATGCCTGTAGGAAATGCAGGGTGAATTTTCAATGATCATAATGATCTGACAGGTGTTCACACTTCTGAGCCCCTCCTGAATCCCACAAGAAAGTCTGGTGTACTTTTTTTGTTTACACTTCTGCAGGAGTCAAAAGGCTGCTAAGGAATTTAGTTTCCCTTTAGCATTTAGCAGGTTCTCCCTCTGCCTTCTCCATTGAGCAGCTGCTCATATTAAATTGGAGGAACACTGCAGTAAAATTCACCCTTGGGAGGCGTATAGGAAAACCAAGTGAGAGCATGCAAGAGGGCTCTGGAAAGGATAGAGTGAAATGAAATAGCATTTGGATATCCAGAATGGAAATCCAAAAATGGAAGCTGTAAGTATACTATAACTACAAGTGTGTATGTTCAGTTTACAGCTCTAATAAAACCTCAGCAAAGTTGTCCTGATCTGCCAGATCCCATTTCTTCTGAAACAAAACTTCATCTAGAAAATTCAGTGGCAAACAAAAGCAGTAAAAACCATCAAACAACAGCCATACCCGATTTGAAAAAAAAAAAAGATCATGCCAGAGGCAGATAAAATATCCGTTTCCAAATAAGACAGAAAGCAATTATTTTTCATAGCCACTAGGAACAGGAAAACAAGAACATTAGCTTAATTTCCAATAACTAGCACTCAAATTAAATACTAGAGTGAATTCTGAAGGCACTGAGAAAGGGATGAAACACAAAGTTAAGACTGGCTAGGGAGACCAGGAAATCATTCTTGAAGGTTTTCAAGAGCAGACACTAGCAGAACATGCTTTAAGGAGGGCTGGGTACACTTGACCTCACACTAGCACAGAGGCACAGATTAATTGGTCCCTGGCATTCCCCCCAGCACACAGCTCCAGATTTTGTTGAAAAGACAGAATAGGAACTGTCTTATCTAAAGAACAAAGCAAGTTTCTGTTCTTCCTTTTTCTTCAAGGAACACAATATGCCTGCCTCTGCTATCTTTTAAAGCAGTCAGCAAACTATGGCTACTTTCAACATTGTTGCTGAAGAAGGGAAGGGAAATTTCTGCTGTGATTTGAAGTAATTTTCTACCACACACTCCTCCTCATTAATCAACAAAGAGCTTCAGTGCACACTCATACCATAAATTTCAACTCCTTTTTGCAAACTTTGTGGAGAAACCTTGTGAAACCATCAAGCAGTTTGTCTTAAATAAGGTGTGTCTCTTTTGCAAGTTCAGCGAAAGAAATAATGAAAAAAAGAATCAGCAAATTTCAGTTTTGCTCCATTGTATGTTAGCCTTGGCCCAAAAGCAACTGCAGCTGCCCCAGGGACTGGAGCTTGTTCTCTGAGACAGATATGAAAGCTAAACTTAGTGGGGGAAGGACCATGCACACAAAAAAAATTAAGTAATTTTAGCTTTCTTTCATGAAACTAATCACAAACCTACAGTTTATTAAAAAAACAACAACGCTGTTTGTCCCGCAAGCAGCAAGGAAGGAGCAACAGAAATAGTTTATACTATCTTGACTAACTGTATTTGGGAGGGAAGTGTTCAGGCCCATAGTGAAGATAAACAGCTCTATTCTAAGCTCATTATTTGTAAGCATAAAAAGGGATCTAAGATCCCTTTCTGTCTCTTTTACACACTTTGAAGTTACACACACCCTTTGGCCTGTGTAGAGAGGTATCCTGTGGACCTCTTTGTATGTGCATAGGATTCCAAATCACTTCTTCATTACAAAATTCATTTTCTGTCTCATCCAAACCAGACCTTTCAAGTTATTCTTCCAACAGGACTTAAGATCAAACACGGCTAAAGTTATTCAGCAAAACTTGCACATTCCTTGCTGCATATGTCAGGGTCACCAAGAACATTTGCTTTCCCTTTTTGCATGGTTGCTGCAAGCAGAGTTCCCAGAACTTTCCTGAATAACAAGTGTTACCTGTTGATTTCAGGGCTTTTCCTGCTGTTTTCCCTTTGCACTGACCTCCTGCCCTGTCACTCGCAGCTGGTGTGCATTTCTTTTAGACTTTCAGCTCTGTGCCAGGTTCTTTCCCTATGTTAGGAGTCAGCCTTCCAAAAAATCCTTCCTCCTCCTGCCTTCCACATCCTGCTACATCTTCATTTCAATGCCACTTCTTTCCCACCACTGGCACAAAGCACACCATACATGCTCAATACAAAAATCACAGTAACCCACTTGTACCTACATCTATATATTAAATATGAGCTTTAAATATGTCATAGAGGCAAACTTTTGTAATTTATCTGTTTTTTTCTTGGATTCTAGTAATTTAAAAAGCTCTAGAGTAATCAATATTTTTTAGAATCTTTTCTGCAATGAGAAAGAAAACCACACACATGAAAAAATCCACCTACTTCCAAGATTCCTAACTTCCAGTTTTAGTGGTTTCAGAAATGTATTAACATTGGAGATTTTTCATATTTGAGTCAAATCACCTAAACTCATCATAATACTAAAACATTTGTTTTATAGGCTTATGTGCTAAAACATCTTCTGTGCCAAACTAGGCTTCTACACTGCTGTAAACATGGCCCTGCTAGGCAGAAGATCCAGTCTGTGGTTTATTTTCAGTGCAGTAAGCATCAGGAAAGTCATTACTCTGACAGGAACAACTCTACTCTGATCCAAATGGCATCAATCTGTTCCAGCCTTAAAACGTGGAGAGGTCAGTGACCTGGTAGAAAGAGCGCTAAAACAAATGTCATGAATAATTAATTGATCAAGAAATTTACAGCAAGGCAGTGAAGGATATCGAGTACACACTCCAATTATCCAATTCCCATGTGAAGGGGAACATGCAACATCTTAACTGCAAACCCCCTTCAATAAAGGCAAGTTTTAACATGATGCATTCATATTTTTCATGAGCATCCTCAAAATTTTGTAGGTTAAAAAAATACAGAGGAAGAGGTATTAAAATTTATCCTTTGGAAATAGGAAAGAGTTGCTCTGTTTCTGCACACCTGTCTCTAGCATATATCTGTTGTCAATGCACCGAATGTGTAAGGCTTTTATTTTTCACCATAAGCCTAAGGTGGCAAGGGATGCTTTCAGAATGATGGGCAAACAGCATTCCATTCCTCGGGGAGTGGTCACCTCTCCTAACAGGGCTCTGGATAATTCAATACCTGGCCCTGTAATTAATAGGGAAAAGAGGTGAAAGACTATCCTTTCCACCTGAGCCAGTCTAGGAACTGGTAACTCGTGATGCCTGCCTTGAGTGAGGGTTTCTGCTGACAGGTATTAGCCAAGAACTCTTTGGCATGCAGGCATGAGTGCCAGGAGCATGCCTGAACTTGAACAGAGGGTTGCCAACAGTAATTCATCCGGGACTAATTTATTTACATCTACACCTCTGAAAAGAAAGAAAATAAGAGATTAGCACTTAAATGATGCTGCTTCACTTGAAATCAGCAAACCTGCTTTGGGCAAAGAGACTTGCAAGGCTTCATAGCAAAAACAAAAGAAAGAATCCACATTCCTTTACTGTGCCAGCAATGAATACAAACAAAGGCAAAAAAAAAAAAAAAAACAAAAAAAAAAAAACCAACAACAACAAAAAAAGAAAACAAACAAACAAACAAACAAAAACACAACCCAACACAGAATAACAGTTGGATGGCCTTCCGAGTCTGAACTGCTGCCAGATACTACATTTTGAATTAACCTACAGTTTCACCTAGGAAGAGTTTAAGAGTTTTGCTATGCACATTAAACTCAATTTCACATGTGGGTCTTATGAGAGACTTAAGCCCCATGTCTCCTCATGCTTGACACTTCTAGCAGTGACCCATTTGCCTGAGCAAGCTAATATGGCCACGCTATTGCTCCTGCTCATTTAAAAGAAAATGCTTTAACAGAGCTGCCACCAAGGACAAGACTTAATCCCCGTTTCAGAAATGAAGCTCTGTGGCATTTCCAGCATGGGGTACAAGCTGAGGGCTTGTGCTTCAGTCCCAGCAGGGTGCTGCCATGAGGCTGACCAGGAGGTCATCCAGCACACCCTGCTGCACTTTGTGCAGGGTTGTTTACACCCAGCATGCCAGCTCTGATAATTTTGCAGCAAGTTGAGGAACATACGCTATTTTCCTTTAAGCCCCAGCTACTATATGTGGAAGGGAAAAAACCCCACCAAGCCTCTGAGAGCGTATTTCAGGTTTACTGCGTGGTTCAGGTTAGGGAGGTGCACTGAAACGGTGTAAAGCTCTTGGGTTTCCAACAGTACAATGACAAGACAAAAGACAAACGTCGTGCTAATTACATGTTCCCTGCCTCGGGAAGTCGAAGCTTTAAGGACAAAACCCAAACAGCCAGTGACTCAGCAGGACAAGCATCTGCCTCCTGCCCAGCACACAGGAGCCGGCTTTCCTTAGTGTGTTCCTTTCCCTGTGCTTTAAATGGTCCTGTCCCTTCACCTTCAACGCTGAAATGTTCTGCTCATGAACCATCAGGGAAAAGTTTAACCTAAGCCAATCACATACAACTGAAAAGGCACATTTGTTTGCTAGGTAAGTGATATTTTCCTAGTGCTAGGCTGTTCATTCACGGGCTTTACAGGATCTTATTCTTTGACTTAGAAAACATTATTCCTGTTAGCAGAGAACAGTACCTAGCAAGAATGACAATGCTTCATTCAGGAGATAAATAGATATTCTGACAGGACAACTGACACAAAAACAAGTAATAAATTAGCTGCAAAATGAAGTCCCTCAGGATGCAGTGCCTGAGCACATTTACTTTGTAATTTATTTTGCTAATACATAGAGAATTATTCCATCTTCAAGACTAAGAAGTGAGGTTATTTGTTTGCAACAGTCTTCTCATTGCACCGGTCTTGATATTCTTTTCATGTAACAAAATTCCTGAGGTCTTGATTCATTAATTCTTACTCAAGTATCTCATGGTAGCACTCTGGAGAGCATGGCCAGGTACAGAATCCATGGATCCCATTTCAATGTTTGGAATGGGAGAAAGCACAGTGCAGCTCAGACTTCACATTTTCATGAAATTCATAACTCAGTATTTTTGGACACGAAGCAAAGAAAAATGATGTCTTTGGCCACAGTTCCTATATATTCCTCCATGTGTTTCTGAGATGCAGAGCAGAAAGCAGGGGAAAAAAATAAAAATGCTCCAAGCCACCACCTCGGCACCTTAATAAAAAGGAATAAACCAATATAAGGCAAATAAAAAGTAAACACACTTCAATGAAATCTGCAAAAATTTTTCAGTTTGAGCCTCAGGGGTTGGTTTGTTTGCATGCATATTTTATAAATAGTTGGCAGGGTAAGTTTGCCAATGTGGACATTCAGAGTAAATTAAAAGCAAACACTGAAGATCATTTAGAAAAAGTAAATTTTGATGCAGTAATCCCAATCTGAAGTGTATAGGACTTCCCATAGTTACCTTACCCAAAACTGAAGTCACAAACTACATGAACAGCCCTGCTGAAAGGGGCAGTGAAAGGAAGTGAAGTGTTTTTCTGGAGTATTATCTAACACTGAACACTCTTGCCCAGCTACCCATGTGATTTATCTGTTTGATCATAACAGCTCAGCGTTCAAATATCAAAGGTTTTCAAATCGTTCTTAGGAAAGCAGCAGCAGCAGACTAAGGCCTTTTCTGTAAAGTCAGAGGAAATACCTTTGGGAATAAATGATCTTTCTCTGGAAAGCTGCTCAGGAGCTATCCCAAAGAAGGAGCCCCACACTTTGAGGCTTGCAGCCCGGGCTTCATGCAGCCAGAAGCAGATCAAAACCAGTGACACCAAAAGGACTCTCGTGGCAGTGATTATTGTTGTCTGGGGACAGACACCAACTGGAGCAGTTTTAAGGACCAGGTGAGAGAGATGAGACACAGAAGTTGAATCATAGTGCTGCAGCACAGCCCTGCTCAGATGCTCCTGGCCAGGATTTTCATCTGTGTATTCCTCCCCACCCCCTCTTCTGTTTCCTTGTGGAAGAAAGGGACGGGAGGATTATGCAAGCGAGCTCTCTCCTGACTGCAGGGATGGCTACAAGAGGTAGTAGTGTGCCATCAGGCAGCTCCAGCACAGGGCAGAAAGCACATGAGCTACTGGGGCTCCATCAGGAATTTCACACAACTGCACCATCCAAAAGTGCCCTACACAGAGCTCTTCAGTCACACCAGTACTTCTGACAACCACGATTTCACCAGCACCATGTTTGGCTGGAACACAGATAAAGGCTTTCAGCAAAACCCTGCTGGAGTAGCAGTATCAGCAATGGCCTCTCAAAGGGAGCACACTGACCTCCAAACTTACAGCACTGTCACCCTGACCCTACGGTCCTACTCTGGCAGGTTAGCAAATTACCATCTTGAGGTGACCATGAAAGAAAAAAAGGTTGATTTTTTTTTGTTACTTTTTAAAAAATAAATAGCTTCCTATGAGTATTAAATTGAAAACATGTTTCTACGGTGAGGGCTGCTCTGAAAAAAAACCACACAAATTCTTTATCAAAAGAAAACATTTTTCAGGCACGCCCGAAGATATTGCAGAAAAAAACCCTTACTTATCTACACAAATATAGCAGGAGGCCAGACTCAGGAATAGAAAACATGAAGAGAAAAGTGTGGGTTAAAGATACCTATAGTCCTTATAAATTGCAAGTATGTAAGAATATATTCAGCCTCTCAAGCTTTCCAGGTAGCAGAAAACAACAGAAGCTATGCAAATCATTTTGGAGCTGCCCTTGGTATAAATTTGTCCTTGTTGTAGCACTGCTATGTTTCAGTTTCTAATTCCATTCAGGTCTAATAATAAATTCTCTTCAGAGACCTTGACTTTCCATAGAAAATTAAGCAAAATGTAATATGGATTCAGACACCTGGTAGTATGTTTGCATGTGTGAAATAATACATGCCAAGATCCTGCAAAATAAAAGAAACCAATGAGTTTGGAAATGGACATGTTTCTGTGTTACAGTCAGTTTGAGACAGACTTAGAATGAAGGATAAAACATTTACTCAATACAATATTATATACCCACTGAATTGGTGTGCTTGCTCATTTTGCTCATCAAAATATCCCCAAAATTTGATCTTTCAGAGGGCGCAAGCACTGTCATTGACACCCATGAAAGGAAAAATAAAATTAAGGGAACAGTCTCCACACCACAAAAAAAAAA
>WAAE01010108.1:45287-65377 GCA_013400495.1 Nicator chloris
TGAATGTTTTTACATTGTAAATAACCTAAATAAAAAAAAAAAAAAAAAAAAAACCCAAAAACAACAACAACAACCAAAAAAACCAGCACCACTGGTCAAAGAATAGATGTGAAATTTTGGCACCAGTGCTCAACTTTGATTTGCACTGACCCCAGGAAGGAGCTCAAAGCTTCTCTGATGCAATTTACAAACAAGAACAGAGTGCTGGTTAACCCCCTGTGTGAAGAGAGGCTGCTGTCCTCAAAAGAATAATGTTATCTAAGAGAGGTATGGTGACGCAGCCAAAAGCTAACACAGATGGACATTGTTATTTGTGTGAACTTCCAGCTAGACTGCAACAGTGTGGCAAATATGACCCTATTGGCCCAAATATTTTTGAGCCATACTTAACTTCCCTCAGCATGAACACAAGCAAAAAGTATTTGTATCCCAGTAAAGGGGGGAATTAGATCATTATTTGCTGACAGAATCTCTCATATCCCAAATTAGCTGCAGAGCATAAAAACAAACCCACATTTTCAGAAGGCAGACAATACACACCATTGCTGCTATGTATCCTTGCCAAGGAGAAGAGTGTTTATGATTTGGAGGGCAACAAAGCCTTTTTCTCTGAGCATCCTGTGCATTTTGCCATGTGTGCTATTTGGAACAACACGTTTCAGAGCAGTTCAAGATGCCATGGTCCATCACATCATCCTGAGTCACCTTGACATTTCTGAGATTATGCATTGAGATGATAGCCTCAGGGCTATAAACCTGCTTTTTAATACATTATTAATGATAATGGCTGTTAGAGACTGCATAGTCCTAATGCCTTGTTTTCCTCTCAGAAATCTAGCCAAAGTATTGTGCACTCAGAACACAATGATATGCTGTAGGTCTATCTTAGGTTTTTCAGAGACTCAGGTGTCTCAGCACTGCTTGGTGTCTGCACAGGAAAGTGTACTTCATGTTCCCAGTTCACTCCCTTGCTCTATGAACCAGAGGACAAGGGAACTACAAAGGCACTAGTAGTCTACTGTATCATCTAATACAGATCTTGGATGTGTTTATTGCTTCAGTTAGCCCTGCAGTTGCAGTAAAAAAAAAAACAAAAAAAACAACAAAACAAAACAAAACTCTAGGCAATGTACCTATTCAACATCTAGAAAAATATGTTTGCCCACCTCTCAAATTGTACACAGAATGGAAAAGTAACATTAATAGACAGTAAGGCAGGCTATTGGACCCACCTTAACTAGGCACAAATAAAAAAAAGAAAATCAAAAATACCCCATCTGAAGATTGCCACCAGAGTCATGGGTGTTTTCCAAAGACAGCAGACAGTGCTGGAGCTTCATTTTCTTTGTAAACTTCACAGCAAGCTCTGAACATATCCTGTGATCTTTCCACTGACCTCCCATTGGCTTAAAAGATGTCCTTCTCAAGGGCTGCATCCACCCAAAGAGCAGAAGGATGTGTAGTTTATCCTAAAATGTTAATGCACTGGTCCTACTCCCACCTGACATTGTGCTCACACACCTCGCCCTAATTCTATCGATGAAAAAAGCTTGAAAATCACCTCTCCCCTGTAAGAAAATCAACAGTATTGCTGTTTACTCTTGCGAGGCTTTTCCAGCCCACCACGTTTTCCTCAGCTTCCCTGTTCATGAGGAAGTGCATAGAAGTAGTCCTGCTCCTTGCGTGTGCTTTGCTTAGCTTAGCTGTGGGCAGCGATACACATCTGTTGGATGTGGAACTGCCTCTAATTGCCTGTCTAATTACACACAGAAGCATATGCACAGCTGAGTTTGGGTTGGTTCTTGTCGTCTTAAGGACTACACCAAATCAAGGTCAGAAATTCCTTATACATCCCTTTTTCTCAGTAGGTTATTCCAGCCTAAATATTACAGGCAGAAGAGCCTGGCTCACAGTCTGAGAGTCTTCCATTATCTCTTGAAACCGGTGAATATTGTTATCTGAATATTAACAGCATTACATGGATATTCATCTCATGCTCCGATAACATTGTTATCTCCCAAGCCCTTCGCTGCACAAACAGGCACTCACGCTCCTGCTCAGCTCCGCACATCAAAGGAAAAGCGACAATAGAACAGCTTTGAAAAAACGTCGCGAACTGGCCGAAGGACAGAAGCGGTAAGCAGACAGAGTGTTCTGTTTATGCGGCAGCGGGCGCGGCCCCGGGAGCCGGGCCGGGAGGCGGCTGCCAGGAACAGCCCGCGGCCGCCCTGACTCAGCGCACGGCAGTGGGAAAGGAAACGCGCCTCCATTCCAAAACCCCACCAAGGCCACGCTTGCCCTGTCTCATGCTGTCATAGCAGGAGAGGAAAGGGGCACTGCCAGGATGGAAAAAAAAAAAAAAAAAAAATTAGAAAAGATCAGGGAGGAGGAAGGAAAAAAAACGCTTGGAAGAAAAAACATCAATGCACTTGACTCTTTCTTTGACCTCACGCTGACGCTCGTCTTGCACAATTCAGGAGGAGTGAATGGAGCCGCACACCGTCCCTCCCCCAGCAGGGACCTCTGCAGGGCCACGGAAAGCCGGGCAGCAGCGGGAAGAGCCCTGCTGCCTCCGTGCTTTCAGCAGCTGCAGGGTGCCCGGGGAGGGGCAGCCACATAACACGCACACTCCCCCAAATACACGTGTGGATATTTGCATATGCAGATATACACACCATTATTGAAAATTGCTTTTGAAGACCTCTAAGCTACCAACACCACGAGTTCATTCCTTCAGTATGCTTTAAACAGCTGCCAGAGGTCAGGAATATGAAGTGGGAATATGAAGTTTGCCTATGCTATTTCAGAAAATCTCATTTCACTTTTAGACAGGTTTTCAGACGTTCAGCTACGTTTTCTTTGCACTAAAGTACAGTATTTTTTACATATCTTATGCAAGCAAAGACACAGACATGACTTTGAAAGTACTACAAAAATTCAAACGAAAACGAAAATATTAAATGAGAGCAACATAACCACACATTTCCTGCTGCCTGCATTTGTTTTACTGAGAACACCACTTCTCAGGTCCAGCTAATCAGCATTCATCAGTAAAACAAGATATCAGGGAGCAGTGAGAGCCCTAGAGGTGTTTATCTTCCTCTTCTCTGAATCCTGAAGCTTTTCAGAGAGTATTTTCACAAGAGAATTGTTCATGAGTATCTGGTAGATCAGCAGTGTGATTTGGGAGCAACTGCCAAGAAGCAAAAAGGACAACAGAAATGCTGCATCTCTCAGGATTCTTTAGCCTCTCTCTATCTGTCCACTTCAAGATCACTGTGATTTTATATTTGTCCCGTACCAAAAAGAACGGCCTGTTAATAGGTAATGGGAATCTGGAAAGATTTTTGCAACACTATTAATAGCCAGAGCAGATCTCCGGCCAGCACAAGCAGTCCTGTGTTTATACCCAGAGAATGTAGACAGAGAAAGATAATGGTTTGTTTTGTTTAAGGTGGAATGACTTTGGCAGTGTACAGTTGCATTGTTACTAATTTTATATCGTTAAATACAACAATAAAATCTTCAGAGTACATTTCAAGACAGTTACAACACAGACAAATACATCTGAAATACAGCTTGTGTATGCAGTCATCAGCATACACACATAGAGACACAGTGACTAACACTGACAGGGTGCTTCTTTTATTTGCTTGGTTCTGCTGGGGCACACCACTGAATGGTAATGCTCTGAACTTTGTGTTCATACAAAAATCTTGCCAAGCTGGGTTCGATTAGCATGTTGCACATATTTACACTGGAGTAACGTTACCTACTTTGTAAGTCTGCTTCTGCATAATGCCCAGCTTCCTCTACTTCAAACCGCTCTTGTTCTAGTCCATTTACCCCTCCATAACTGCTTGGCACGGTTTCAGTTCTCCTCCCTCCCCTTACTTTTTTTTTTAAATAGGCTTTGTCAAGTCTGCTCTTAAATCTTCCTGTTCATTTGGTTTCAGGGTCATATCTGAGGTGGTTTAAGTTAAACAAAAGAAAACTCAGGAGTTACAGGTCAGTTGCTTTTAGGTAACACTCATGGACTGAGAAACAAGGAGTTGCAGCTCAGATAACAGCACACTTCACCACGTAAGCTATGCCGGCTTCCTGAAAGGAAGGGGACACACAGTACTGTCCCTGCAACTCCAGCACTTCTTGCCGTAGTCCCAGCTTTGAGATCCAAGCTGGCCAGCTCTGCAGCGTGCAGCATGCCTAAGGCCTGTACAGAATGATTATATAATACTGCAGTACAATGCTCTAGAGAAGGCAAGAAAAACACCACCAACCAAACCAGAAGTCAGTTGCCAGAAACAGCCCATGATGAAATACCGTTCAGTAGTTTGGCCCTAAACTGCTGGTGCTGGGAGACAGCACCTGCTCTCTGGTGCAGTGCCTCACCTGCCCCAGAGGGACTGTACAAGCCTCCTGCTTCCCAGCCCAATCCTAGGCACATACTATGGATCCAGACCTGGAGATCAGGTGCCATGTATCCCCTCCTCACTTCCACCCAGCAAGCCACACTCGCTAATCTGCTACACAGGCAGAGTGCAGTGGTATCAAACTAACATAATTTGGAGGCTAATCTAAAGCAATGTTATAACTTAATACTTAGACTCAATTCTCTTAATCCATTTTATACACAGGAGCATAAGCTATACCTTGCCTAGATATGTGTGTACTCACTCATCAGTGAGCGTAGCTCTCGAAATGTGTATTCAGGAATGTATATCCTGATCAGTTAGAGCACCCCTAGTTAGAAAGCTGTGTCAGCCAACCTCACTGGTTAACTTTGCAAGAAGTTAAGGAAGCGCTTAAGCATAAGTTCTCATCAAGGAAGACATGGCACATTAGTTGAAGAATAGCATCAGATTACTGCAGCTACACTGTTTCTCCCCAAAGCTACCATGACCTGTACTGTACCATGTGGACATCAGCCACCACAGAGCTGAACAAGAACTCCCAGCTTCACTTCCAAGACTGGACACACCCATGTGTTGGCAGGTTGATGAGGGCAAAGTACACGCAGATAAATTCTCCATAAAAAGGCTCTCCTAGTGGGGGTGTAAACTGTGAAGGGCACTTGACAAAATAAGTAAAATAAAGTCACATGACTGAAAAAAAATCTTTAACTTCATATAGATTAGTGTTCATTAAATCTTACTCTGGAACAGTTTGAGGCAGTCATTACTTGTACATGTGCCACCACACATTCAAATCCATTTCCTACAGCTGAGAAATACGGTGGTCAGAAGTACAATAGATAAAAACCACACTTTGCTTTTGTTAAACTGGTTGAGATGCCACTGTGAAAATAAAGAGGTAAGAAAAAGAATAATCAAAAATCACAGTTAGTGGCCAAAATTTAATTTAGGTCATATTCTGGACCTCCATTTGGAAACCTANTAAAATTTAATTAAGGTTTCCAAATGGAGGTCCAGAATATGACCTAAGTTTGAAGAAAAAAAAAATTAAAAAAAAGAAGGAAAAAAAGCTCTGAACAATAAATTTTCTGTTTGAGGAATCCTTAACCAAGCATTTTTCTTTGGTTTTGACAGGTCACAGAGTTGAGCCCCAAATTACTCCTTCACTGAGCATTACATCAACAACAATTTGTCCTCTTACTCTAAGATTTCTAGTTTGTTGTCCTACTAGGGATGACAAAGCGGGTCAGCAGGCATGACTAAGGGCAGCACATGCTAGACATGATACACTCCTGGCTAGAAACTGCCATAAATTTAGATAACAGGCACACACCAAGGTTCAGTAAAAATGTTGCTTCAACATTGGAAAGCACAACACGAAACTAACATGACTTTCAAATAACAAAGCCATGTGCTGCAGACACTACCACTGTAGCTCACATGACATGGGTAAAGTTCACAGGAACTTTTACAGTGGTTTCATCCCTTCTGTGTTGAAGTAACATCTCTTTGGAAGCAGGTTAATTATAGCTAGATTTGACTAGGTAAAAAAAGGACAGAAGACAACTGTGTGAGCATAAAGCAATTTAAACCAAACATCACCCATCTACACACTGCAGAGAGACCTGTGTAGACAAGAACTCATGGAGCCAGATCTCATGTACATGTCCAGGACAATAAGGCAGTTTAGAACAAATCTGACTCCATCCACTTATTTTATCTCCAAACTAACATTGTGTGTGACCAGTTCATTACTGCATGCTCTTTTTAGTTCACTGTTTTTCAGAATTAATGTGAAATGGAAAGATTCTCCCACAAGCCCAGTAGCCATCTGGTGCTATTGCTGTACTTCATGAAAAATTCATTGCCTTTTTATCATAGTCAGCTATTTCAGCAATTGTAGTGATTTATATTTCTAAGCAGAATATTTTATTCACTATTGATGTTTGCAAATCTGCTTCAGCATCACAGTTCAACAGATTATGTTCTTTCTGACTTCATCCTGGGGATTTCTAGCAGCCTTGAAGGCAGCAGAAGCTGTAAAAAAGTCAGTTTTAGTAATAGACTTATAAAATGGATGTCACAGTGTTGTCTGTTTTCCCAAGCTAAATAAAGCTAAGCTCAGTGCCAGTGAAACATGCACTAAGAGCCACATTACAGCTCCAAGCTCTCATTTATCTCCATTCATCTCCAACAGAGCTATCTGTCAAGTAACACACAACTGAGTTTGAGATTCATTCTAGCTCAGAGAAATTTTATATTTTTTCTTCATGCTCTACTCGCAGGAGATTCTGCAGCCAGAAGTGTTTCAGCAGGCTGTATGGAGACCAAAACCAAGCTAGGGGCTTAAGGAGTGCACAGGCTAAACCCCTCCTCCTGAGAGGAGCATCAGCAGTGCAATAATTTCTTCCTGAACTTGTAACCAGTCCTCAGGAGCTTGGCTGTAACACCTACCTTGATCCTGCCCTGTACGACACCAGTAGGAGCTGCCTGTGCTGTTGCTTTTGAAGCCCTTAAAATTGTGCTTTTTCTTCTCTCCTCCTTCAGGCTAGCACGAATAAGGCCGAAAGAATTCAGATAGACCAGCAATTCCTTTAATCAGAACGAATGTTTGTGAGAGTTGGCAACACCTGAAGAGTGGGTGTAGAATACACCCCCAACAATTCAAAACACAACAGGCTGCAATAGGAAATAGCTACTAAAACTGAAAAGGAAGCGAGTGAATATTCATAAGTTCTCATCAAAAATAAGATCACCTTTAGCAGTCCCTTTACATACCCACAAATACTTTATCAGCCCACACAATTCTTCTGTCTCAAGTACTGCAAGTTACCTCAGCCCCGGGTAATCATATATGCTGTCAGGGTACTATTCCTGAGTTTTAATCTTTAAAATATTGCTTTTACTCAAGCAAAGTCCCAAGCAGGTATTTTACTTCGTTAGTTCTGAAAAAACTAAACTCCTCTCTGAATGAGTTGGTGAGATGTCACAAAAGCATGCCGAAAGCAGGTGGTTTAAGGAAACATGAACAATGCCGGTGTACAGGGAGGGTCCTAGAGAAGCTGAAGCTGTCTCAGAGCCAGAAATTAATAAAAAGGCATAAGAGGAAGCAACAAGGTCTTCTTCTGGTACAGAGTCATAAAAAGCAGTTTTATAGAAATCTTGGTTCTGTTGCTGAATGGGCTGGGGGAACCCAGTGCTAACAGAAGCAGAAAAGGCCTTTACTGGCAAGGTTTGATCTCAGGCTTTGCTGGTTCCCCTGCCCAATGGAAGTGCCTGGGACAGAAGACTGAAGATCTGTCTGGTCCTATGGGCTCATATGACAAATGAGGCCAGTGAGACTGCTGGCCAGCTCCCCTGAGATGCCATCCTCAATTGCCTTTAAAAGGTCATGGCACTTTCAGGAGAGTCCAATTACTTTAGAAATGCAAAAAGGTCAGATTCCTCTTCAAGTATTATCTTGGGAAACCACAGACTTAATCACAGTCCCTGGAAAGACTGTGGAGCAAATCTTCAAAGCCATTTCTAAGCACAGTAAAAATGAGAAGACCATGCAGAACTGGCAATGAGGAGTTACCTAAAGGAAATAGTGCTCAACTGATATGATCTCCTTCTATGAAGAAAAAGGTGACTATGAACAAAGAGCAGTAGATATCCTTTAGCTTGGCTCTGCCAAAGCTTTCCCAACAGTCTCCATCAGTATCTACACCAGCCAAGTCAGAGGTGTGGGGTGGATGGTTGGCATATAAGGAAAGTAGAGAACTGGTATATAAGGAAGTAGAGTACCATTAATTGAGCTGAAAGAGTCAGTCATCACAAGCCCTTGAGTCTCATGGGGAGGGGTCAAATTAATATGACCAGATACCAGCGCAGGCTGCCCTTTGTATTATTTCAGTCCTTTGAGATTACAGAAGAGTTGCGATTAGAAGTGATCTCTGGAGACAATTTTGTCCAAACCCCCTGCCAAAGTAGCGTCACCTAGAGCAGGTTACGAGGGAATGCATCCAGGTGAGTTATGAATATCTCCAGAAAGAAAGACTCCATAGCCTCACTGGGCAGCCTTTTTCCAGTGCTCTGCCATCCTCAAGGTAAAGTAATTCTTTTTCGTGTGGTGGAACTTCTTGCATTTTATTAGTTCTGTATTTTAGAGATATTCACAGCTTGACTGGGTAAGACTCTGAGCAGCTGCACCCAAACTCAGAGCTGGCTGTGCTTCTGGGAGCTGGGCCATGCATCCTGCAAGGGTTTGATTCAAGGATCACAACTGCAGAGATCCAGGCTTTTCTTGTTTAAAGATCAAGAAGATACCCCAGCAGAACCTCACATGAAGCTTCTTTCACCTAATGAAGGGAAGAAATAACTTGAAGTAAGACTTTCAGAGGCACTCTGTTCTCCCTACTTCTCATTTACTTTTTGAGATAAACTCCAGTGTGTTGGAGATTTTAAGCAGAATCCACAAACACGCAGAAGAGATTATACTGCCAAGTTCAAAAGAGTAAACTATGCAAACTGCAGAACAGCTTGAACTTTTAGCTTTCCTGCACTACAGATGATTGCACGGCCAGGCTCTGGTTGCTCTGTTGAGCTGGCTTTGCAGGAAATACCTACACGCCTAAACAAACATTAATAGTAGGAGAGGTAAGAGCTCTCCTGCCCTGTCATTCCAATAAGATCACCTGCCAATGCACTTACAGGCAAGCCAGTCAGTCAAACAAATCATTAACTTGAAGTTTCAAGTAGCAAGGAAGAGACTTTCTGCTTTCAGCTCAGTTCTTTCCTGACCGGGGCAGAAAGGGACCATGGCCTCTCTACACACGTGGCAACCTTTGCACAATAACATTACTGCCAACTGCAATGGCATAAGGCAGGTGGCTGTTTTAGTTATTGCTTTAGGCTGCTGATAAATCATTTCCCAGGAGAGGGACTGCAGACACTGCACCTGCATGAATTCTCACAGACTGCTAATACCTCTTTCCAAAGTCAGAAGCATTAGCACAGAAGTGAACATCAACAGAAGTGAAAAAAATCCCATTTTCTTCCTGTACATCCTCTAGAACTGTCTTAACCACTCCAGTCTCCACGATAAAACCGATGAGTACAAAGACTCCAGCATGGTTGTCTAAGGCATTTCAATTTTGTGGAAAAAAACCCAACAAAAAACAATATAATATTCAAATCACTTTATTCCTATTAGAATGGGTCTCATTTAGATGTCAGTAGTAGGAAACCTCAGAAGGCAGAGTAGCTCCCACGTTTTGTTTTGTTACCAGTATGGTGTAGTTCCATCCCAGTTCTGAAGGATGGTTGTCTTACATGAGGCCATATAGCACACCAGCATCTGCCCACTGCTCTCTTTTTCCCATTTTCCATCATCCTGTATTCCTCTAATTCTTAGTCATCTTATTGAAATCACAAGGCTGAGTATTGACATTTTGGTCTGTGTTTGCATAGCCCTTTGCACAATGATGTGCAGGTTCATAAATAGGTCTTTAGTACAATGTTGATACAAATTAGACCAGTTACATCAATTAACTGGGAGGGCACTGGTCCTGCTACAAGTTCTCATATACTTGCTATCTCAATTCTAAGAACAAAGACACCAGTGATTACATGAATTGTAATAAAATCATATTTCGACACTGCACCTTAACTTCTCTCTCAAAACAAGGCAGTCTGGCTTCAAAAAGTGAAGCAAAACACAGTCAGTGGCCAACCAAAGAGAAGAGATTTCAGTAAAAAACCCCTCCCAAGGAAAACTAATCCTAGCCTTCATGAGCCTGAGAGTCCTGTCTCCACCAGTGCCAACCGTGGTTGCTCATTGGGAGTACTCCCAGTGCTCGACAAGTTTGGTTAATAGCCTAAAGCACCATCTGTGATAGGCAGCATTTACTTAACAAGGAGATAGCCCACAGGCTTCAGTGGATTGCTTATTTCTGCTCATGCTGTAGCAGGCCCACAGACTTAACACAGATGGAAGGAAGGAGATGGGATGTGGTTCTCCTTAGCTTACACAAGAGTCTTTCTGCTAAGAGGTCATAGAATAAGAATCTGAGTCAACATCCCCTGAAAGTGGTGGAAAGGTTTCCATTCTTTTCTGCCCAGTGTTTTTCTCCTTGTCTCCATTTCTAACTCAAGGCTTGATGCAAGCATATGCAAGTAAATAAAATACATATTTTTGGCCACCTGCATTAAATCAGACCCAGAAGTTCAGTTTTGGCTTCTTCAGTTTAGTTCAATCTGTTGTCATATTGCTCTGGTTGGGAAAATCAGTTAAATAGTTTTTATTGCTTGCTGTAGGTAGATATTTCGGGCATCTAGCTCATTTCTAAAAAGAACATTTTTCAGACAACACCCTTTCTGCACACACAATTTGTTCATAATATATTTCTAAGTTTGTCACAAGAAAGCATCTTCCAGTGGAATAAATTTAAACTTTCACTTTGAAAGGGTCTTAGCTAAATTGAGACTGTTCACAAAAAGATAAATATAGGTTTTAAGATAAACACATTCCTACTAGAACATTCAATCACAGTGTTGCTGTAGTAACAGCCATACATACTTGCGCCTCCTCACAGCTGAGGAGAAATAAGAGATGGATGACTGTCAGGCTGAAACAAAGATCTCGGATCACATCCAAAAAGTGGTCACATCAGCTGAGGTGGCACCAAGAAGTGTGACTGATATTTCAATAACTCTCTTTGGTTTTCATTAAGCAAGGAATGCTGATTAACATAATTCAGCTGCCAGGTTTAGCCAGCTAAGCTACTCCAAAATCGTTTCCTCAGCCTAGAGCTGCCCTTGCACACAGTGCTGCATCAGACAGATCAAGTAGCAGTCCAAGGCTCCTGCTACGAGGAGTCCAGAGCCTACTGCACTTTCAGATATAAAGAAAAGACAGGTTTCCTCAGAATTCAATTTAATATCAGCAACAAAGACTATATACTATTACCTGTCTGTCTGAAGCAAACTAACCAGAATTAGCTATTTGAAGTATGCTGACTGAGGAAGAGTGCAAAGCCCATGATTTTCCTAAAAGTCCAGCTTCATTATCTAGTTTGGTTCAGGCTCCTTATAGGCCCCATTTGCCTTTGAAACATGCAGTACTTGGCCTGTGTAGAGCAGACCTGGGGTATTACAGCTGCCTCACCTAGTTCTGTGACACTGATGAAAGGACTTTGCCTCTGTTGTACCCTGACATGTGCCATAATCTATATGGTATGGGGGCAAAGTGGCCATCATTTCCTCCCAGATGTGCCAGAGTCACCCCAAGCACATTCCAGAGGGTGATGACAGACCTGGTCAAAAAGTGAGTCTTGGAGACAAGCCCCAAGTCCACTGTACACAGCCAGGAAGTAGTAGAGCATGTGGTGGTGGTAGAGCAGTAACATCAAGACAGTAACACATTCAGGGAGCAAGTCTTGGTATTCACCATGGCAGACGACAGGCTAAGGTTGTTGGAAGGAAAGAGAACACTTTAGGCACTGGCAAAGACTTCTCCACAGATGCAAGAGGCTATAGCAGTGCTAACAAAGGCACCAGCATTGGTCCCATATGCCTTCATAAGCCTTGGAAGGAGACTTGCAGATAAGCATCTTGTTGTAAGCAAAAGTGACAATCTTCCCTTTGAAATTAATCTTTTCTAACTGACTATCCCCATTAGTTTATATGATCAGAGTCAGATTAGGTAGGACAGGAAAGACCCACTAAGATCACAGACATACCCAAGATAGACTAGTAAAACTGGAAGATCCTTCCTTATCTGCAACTTCACGTTATGAGTAAAGGTTTTTTTATTGTGGTATAACGCTTTAACTTCACTTACCTCCCCAGCAAAATTATACCAGCACAAGCATTTTTGTCTGTTGTGATCACATCTATACCAGTACACGTAAAAACAATGCCAAAGTGTCATTCTGCATCAATGCTTTGCCAGCTGAAATTTCAAAGACGGAAGCACAAAGTCCAACATGTAAGAGATAGAACTACATCCTTGTTGGATCTTCCTTTTTAATGCCCACTACCCTCTTTCACAGAATGATTGCTGCAGAAGAGATTACAAAAAGTACAGGTGTATGAAATAGTAACAGTGCAACAATAAGACTAACAGCTGGGGACAGCGAGCAGGCAAGTCTCCCACGAGAAGGAGTGAGGGAGATATTCCCAAAGGCACTACAGATCCCTTACATTTGATCTTATCCCCCACATCACAATCTACGCATTGTTTTTTGGCAAGATGACAGGCAGATGGAGAGCAACTCCACTTCTCTATCAGTGGGATGGTTTGGCATGGTACAAGAGGCACGTATCCTCACAACTACAAAGTCGAAGGGCTTAGCAGAACCACCCTGTTTGCTTAACAAAGTGACGTAAGCCACACAACCACGCAAGCACAGCCTTTGTTCTTTCCTCCAGCTATCCCTGTTTTTCCTCAGTGCCCTCCCACTAATTTCAAGTCTAGCCCAGTTGTCTGTAAACCTTAAAAGCAGGTACTGCATCTTTTTAATGTCCAGGTGTGTTCTGAGTAGACACCAAGGGTAGCTAATCATAATAAACCTGAATTCAATCGTTGACAATTAGAATGTCCCTAGAAATGCCATGCATATAATGTATATATATGGTTTACCATTAATAAATTCTGCTTTAGGAAGCTGAGTGTATTAGAGAAATGATCACGCCTTACAAAGTATATATGACCATGTATTTATACCAAACAATTAACAGATGGTGTTATACTACTATAAGTTCAATTCTTAATAGAGACTACAGATAGAATACAGATATATATCTGTATAGATAAAAACAGTGAGGCCTCCTATTGAAGTGCTTAAGACATGCTACTCAGGTAACAGGATTATGTTAGTCAATTCCATTGAGGATAAATTCCTGATTTCTGAAGTGTGACAGAAAAAACAATTACCTCATACATAACAGACTAAGCAGAACATAACAGATATTTACCTGTACATCACAAGACACACAATTAAGGTAAGGAGAATAATACCAGTTCTTTTCTTTATTATTATATATCTCAGCAGGCTTGTTTTCAGAAATTTCAAGATCTTTTGTCATTCCACTATCCAAACAGACACAGAAATCACAATGAAGTCAGCCAGATTTAAAGGCAAACAACATCCTTCAGCTAAGAGTGTTTTCACTTTAGATAATACAGCAGAACACCAGTATTTTTTTTTTTTTTGTCTAAATAAATTTAGAAAAGGCAAGACTAAGTGAAAGTCTGTGAGGGACCAAATATGAGTTGTAATTGTTTGTATTTATAAAACAATGAATACATTACTACTATTTTCTTTCATTAGCACAGGTGTCTGGCCTGATACATGCAGCACCACAGAAGGCAAGTGGGTGAGCCCCAAGCTGACTGGGCAGGGGGGTAGAGGGATGCAATGGGTGGCAGACAATTCCCCCATCTGGCAGCACTGCCAGGGAGGCTAAGGAACATGCAGCATCCAGTGGGGACAGCCCAAGCTCCTAGTACTGTCACAACAAGTCGTTAATTTAGAAGAGAATGAAGAAGCTGAAACTTCCTTGTGTACACACCCACATATCTTTAAACCCTAATAAATCCATGCACAGGAAGTGAGAGGATGGTTTACCACGAAAGAGGGAGCTCCTCTGCGTAAGTTCCAGTTGCTGCAGTCACCAGAGATAGAGAGGCCTCAACAGTGAGTCATCAGTTCCCATGGGTCAGATGTGACCAGCAAGACACACAGATGCTCTCTGTCTGTCAGAGCACCTCCTCATGCTGGGGTGAGAGCACCCAAACCACTCAAACCACCTGGAAGCGGCACCTCACAGGCAGCTATTTGACCTGTCCAGAAGCCCAGATGCAGCACCCTTCTGGTACCTGGCTCTTTTCCAGCCCCAGGAGCAGCCCCTGCTGCCCCTTGCCTCATGGGCTGCTGCTCGAGCTGGGGAAGGAAGAGAATGGCATAGCTCTGGTGCCAGGGGAGATCAATTGTACCCTCTGCTCCTGGATTACTAGGTAATCTAATTACTAATCAAAGAATTCAACAGAGTAACAGTAGCCAATGCTGTCATCAGTGCATCTTTTAAGGAGTTATTTATATCCATATCAAAAGAAGTGACAGCTCACCTCCATCTGAAAGGAAAATAAACACCATCTGAGCCAAACAAATAATATCTCGCTTCAAACATTCAATTCAAAAACTTAAGGAAACTGGAAGTAAAAGTGACATTTTGCTTTGTTATCACCATAAGCTTTCATACATGTCTAAAATTCTCTAGCCAAGAACCGAATTGAAGCTGTCAGTAGACAATATTTACTAGATCTACAAATATCACTTCAGAAACTGAATATGAAATTTGAATAAGAAGAATAATTTCACATCAGAATTTAAGCTGCAATATTACTTAATACTGAAGTCAGGTATTGTGTATGTTGAACAACCCCATATTAATTGAAGACAAAAAGCTTTAATAGAAGGTACTTAGCAATGAGTTAAGAAAGCATGGCATTTCTAAGGTATCATATTTTTCCTAACAGTGTTGGTGGGGGAACAGGGAAAGGAACAAGCATAGGTACAGTTAAGATCAAGGTCTGCCCTCCTTATGCACATCAAGAAACAGACAGCTGGGCTGAGGTACCACAGCATGACCCTCGGAACAGACAGCTCCTTGTCCTGAACCACCATGATGTCTCCAGGCTTTATTTGCCAGCCTTCAGAAGAGGGTTAGGTTCTCCATCCTTCTGTCCTTGAAGGTTAGGGGAAAAAAAATCCCCAAAATAACCAACCCCAAAAAACTGAACAAAACCCCACAACTAAACCTCCACATCAAAACCCAAAAAATTCCTTAAGTACCACAAAAAAAAAAAAAAAAAAAAAAAAAATCCAACTTTTTGGCAGTCATCACATCTTGTTATTGACCTCACAAGCTTCCTGGTACCTCAGAAATTTTAAAATGTAATAAGAGCTTTCAACCTCTGATTTTATCCTTTTTACTTTCCAGTTATTTAGAAGCTTAAAAGTGACTTACAACACACTAGCCTACAAAATTCCTCCTGTTTTGCAGAAACAAGCTTGTATTCTGATCAATTAATCAGAGAGCAAATCACCATAAATAAGTACAGCAACTGTACATTTGCGGTTTTCAGAAACTTAGAATCTTTGCTTTGAGACTGAAAAAGAATGCCACCAGTGCACTGTACAGTGCTATAACAGAAGAAAATATCAAAACAGTATTCATAAGAAACTTTTTTAGATGAAGGCAGACACTGTCAAGAACTAAGGTTCACCTCTTCTGCTTAAAACAATTCCAGCTCATTACTTCCATGATGGCAGCCCGTGAGTCAGCGACACCTAAGAAGGCTTTCAAGTCAGTAACATTTTTTTTCAGCTTCTACAAACAAAGTAACATTTCACTGCTTTGTGCACATTGGTACTACTTTGCAAACATCAAGGCCCTCATTTCATGATGCAGAATTCCACAGCAGCAACAGCACTAGTTTAAGGTACTCCCACCTTTCAGCGCTATCTTCTCTGCATGACTCCCACCAGTTGTGCTGGCATGGAGTCCAGCCAGCTGCAGTCTGAATTGATAAACTGGGAGATAACCCAGGAATTCCACTGAAGCCGGATCAGCTCACTGTGAGGGCCACAATACAGCTGCACAGGTAACAGTGCCAGCACAGATATAGCATGCAAATCAACATTTTATTGAGTGCTTCATACCAAAGAGCCAAAGAATCTAGCTGTTTACATTTCCGAAAAACTTTTAAACTCTTCTGCCTTGTCCTATGCATATTCACAAGTAAGAGATTCCATTTATAAAATAAAATAAAATCTAGCCTTAATACTGAGCTTAAGAAATAAATACGCCATAATCCAAAGATCGAATAAACCTCCCAAGTTACTTTTAAAGATCATTAAAACCACTGATATGAGGAAATGCTAACACTGGAAATAGCATTCTTAAAAGATGGTAAACTGGTTACAGGAAGGCCTTTATCCAGACAATATTCCCTGGGAGAAGCAGCACTCCACTGGATTGTATCCCTTTCACTTCATCACAGTGAAGAAATTTAGAATCTATTAATACTTGGAAGTCACAAACAAGTTTGGAAGAAGAGACTGAAGTAGCTTGCCACAAAAAGACCACGCAGCCACAACAAAGCACAGAAAGGGCACTGTGTTGTGTTGAAGCACTAGGAAAAGGTGTCAAGTACACACTGCCCAGACCGGACCTCTCCACACGCCTTGGATAGGCAGTGAGTAAGAACAGAGCCATCTCCAGCTCTCTTACAGAGAATGCACAGCTTGCAGATAAGACCTGTAAATGTTTCAGTCAGAAGCTGCAATAGGACCCACCGTTCAGGGCAAGGCTTAACACTGCATTTCCAAAAGAAGTGCTTTGCTTCCCAGTGATTAACAGAAGGGCAAAGGGGGAGGGAGGGGAAAGGGAAGGCTGGCTTGCCCCTGCCAGATATCTCTATCTGAACACCTTCCAAAGTGAGAACAATTTATTGGCATTTGCCAATACCCCCATACAACAGACTAAGATCTGCACAGAGCTGGTCTCCAGCCCTGCCTACCGAGGAGCTGGGCAGAAGCATCACACCAGACACTCCATCCCAGGTTGCTGTAGCACCTGGAACACCTCAGACTCCTGAGGCTGCGGGCTGGGAGCTCCCACCCCTCCCGACGCGTGGCTGTTCCATGGAGCAGAGCACTTGGCACCGCACGGCTTCCTCCACGGGCCGCGGCTGCACAGCAAGGCCACGGTCCGGGGCAGCACGGCACTGCCAGGACAGCCTGGTGACACTGGGATAAACCCTGGGAAAGGGCAGCACCTCCAGCCCCACCACTCAGAGGCAGGGACTTCTCTACTCCCCCCATTTTCCCTGGAGGACAGCATACATTTATTTGTCACCAAAGCCTGTCCAAATAGCTATCAGCCAAAGAGTCACCAGTGAAAGTATCCAAAAGGGAGTAATAAGGAATAGTCACAGCTTTTTTTTTTTCCATATTAACTTCAGCAAAAAATAGATCATTTCACCAAACCAGCACAAACTGAAACAGAGGACCATGGTGGTGCCCAGAAAAGTCATAATCAGCCCCCATCACCAGCAGTGATGCCACTCTACCAATAGTTCATGCCAGAGTGGCTCTAATCCCTTTCCCCAGAAGAGACTGTGAGCAGCATGGCACATTTTGGAGCTCACAGGACAGACGAACCCTCTGGCTGGTCAGTCAGAGGGTACAATTTCTCTGCAGGACAGAGACACCCACATTGACAGTCTCTAGCTCTAGACACCCTGACAGCTGACCAAAGAAGGGCAGCAAAAGGCTCCTTAAACACAGTAATAACAAATTAGTCACTATACTCCCCATTAAAATATTTCTCAAGAGATCCTACCCTGGTTTTCCATTCCTTATGGAAGAGTAGCAAAGTCATTGCAACATTCTCAGTGTACTCTTTGAGCTTTAACAGGCAAGAAAGAGGGAGAAAATTCAGTGGTCTGCTTGGATATGGGATTATTTGATCTGCACCAGGATTTAAATTGAGCCTTTCAGAGTTGCAGTACAGTACATGGATGGAAATGCATTAGTGTCCAACACTATCACTGCAAGGGACAGGAGTCTGACACATAAGGAGGGATACAAAACTGGATCCTCACTCACAGGTGACCTGCTGTTGGCACTGAAACAGCTTTTAATTGCTCAGAACACACTGGGGGAGTCCCACCACAGAGCTGGGTAAGGCAGACTCAGAACTCAAGCCACGCTAGAGTTTGTTAAAGGGAGGGTTTCTGGCTAACAGCAACAAGCTCTGGCTTTGCAACAAAAGTAATCTAACACCTCCATCAGCTCAGCATGATGAAAAAAAGCAGCTCTCCTGTGCTTGCCACCAAGCTCACCACCAGCCCTGTTCCAGGTTGCATCCATGGAGCTTTACTGCTGAACTAAATGTCTTGATAGAAGGAGTACAACTGTAGTTCACTTTGACCAATGAACAAACAAACCCCTACAATAAAACAACCAATAAAAAATAAACCTCACAAAAAGTGCCCCAGCAAAACCCACATCCCTCACTCTAGGAAATCTTACTACTACCAAACAAAACTTAGAGTCACTTGTTAGCTGAAGGGTTTTTTGGGCTTTTGTTTGTTTTCTTTTAATGTTATTTTTTGGATTCAGTTTCTTGTATTTGGGGGGGAGGAGGGAAGGTTGTTGTTGTTTTGTTTTAACAGTAGCTTCCAAAACAGTGTCACATCTTTTTGCAGACTGTATTTTTTTTAAGTCTTTGCTGCCACATCTCTACTTTTCATTTTATAATAATTAAAGCATGCTAAAAAAAGAAAGAAGAAAACAATGGCCCAACAATCTCTATATTAGAAATGAGATGAATGCTTGCCGGGTTCCAACCCTAAGAACAGGAAAACTCCTAACCACTCTACCCAAAACATCCAAGTGCCACCTGCCTTGTTGTTTCTCTAGTCCTCTGCAGGAATATAATCCCTGCACCACTCTCCTCTCCTTCAGAACTGAAAACTCTTTGAATGCCAGTGCAACCACTTAGTAGTGCTGAATTTGCTACGTTTTGCATTATTAATTCACTGCCCCAGGCCTGAGAAGCAATAGGTAAAGGCTTTCTAAGCACATCTGCAGTGGAAGAGAGAAGGCGAGCTAACAGGAACAATGCGAGTTTCCAGCAGGAGCCTCAGTTCCAGTTTCGATGTCTTCACAGCCCGGTTCAATCCACACAATACAGAGTGAACAGGATGTTTAGGGAAGCAGATAATATCTGCTTTGGAGACTATGTACAGTTATTTTCTCACTAGAGATAACTGATAGGATGTCACAGCACCTGGTCCCACATCAGAGATAAGCCCCCAGGAGGTACACCCTCACTGTGCTTTCACATGATGATAGGATGATTTAGGGGATGCAGAAATCCCCATAAGCCTGCACAACGGCTTTCTTTTAAGACCAAGCAATTACTTCAATAAAACAAAGTCTCACGCTTTCCCCAAGCCTACAGGAATACACAATATGCTTCGTTTAGTCATTTGCTAAAACCCAAAGCTCATGACACCATACCCTAAAATCTCTACTTTCAAGGTATCTTCCTTCCTCTATTCCAGCTTCCAACATTTCGGCTGGCTTTCCTAAAGAAATGAGTTATACGTAATCCCAGAATATTATCTGTAGTGGATTTTGAACCTTTTAGGCAACAAGAAGTTTGACTATTATAGCTACTTTAGAAAATATTAAACTATCACAACTTTCACAACACAGGGACAAGGAAGCCCCTTTTTCATTGCCCCTCCAAAGTCAGGCATTTCTCATCAGAAAGGTTTTCAGTTGCTCATACCTTATCAGACAGAAGAAAACCTGGAGATATCTCAGCAGGTTATAATGTCCTCTGCTTATGGAGCTCTGTACTCACATCCTGCTTCTATGCTCAGGTCAGCCCTAAAGGCCAGCCAGCAAACTTTCTTTCAGCAACTCCCTCTCACCCTTTAACAACTTCAAGCTGATTGTCAGTAGCCTTTCTGTGGTCACACCAGAGCAATCGCAGCTCCCAACAGGTGCAGATGCTTCTGGACTCAATTACAGTTTCAATGAGTGGGTGGGGATCTACTTGCATTAAAAAAAAAAAAAAAAAAAAAAAAAAAAAAAAAAAAAAATTTTAAAA